>CM055835.1:30871982-30912062 GCA_029582265.1 Zoroaster sp. YZ-2022 | reverse complement strand
ACCATACAAAACCAGACAGCTATCAGTTTTTTAAACTTTTAAAAATTTTACTCACAGTATCGGTGAGTATTGCCACCAGCATCAGAACCGGCTAGGCAGTGAGGGACAGACATTTGTGAAGTTGGTACGAGACCTGATGGGGAGGTTGCTGGACTACAGGGATATCATCCATGAGGAGAGCAAAGAGAACAGAATGAGCTGTACTGTTAATCTTCTTGTAAGTAAAATAGAATAAGGGGATCAAGTATGGATTCCTTGGGAGTCATGACTAAGATAAGGGAACCAAGTATATGGATCCCTTGGGTATCATGAGTAAGATAATAAGGGACCAAGCAAGTATGGATTACTGAGGTAGCACAAATAAGATAATAAGGGGACCAAGTATGGATCCCTGGAGTACTACAATTAAGTTGACCAAGTATGGACCCTTTGTTTGCTACAAGTCACTAGAATTGTAATTTGTCTATTTGCAAAAATTGTTGTGGTTTCTAGTATGACTTCTTAAAATTCTGTGGATCAGAGACTTTGGAAATTAAAACAAAGGTATTTGCTAGATTAATGAAACGACATATTCTGCTAGGGTCACAATACCATGTCCTTACTTTTCCATTATTAATACTTGGATTATAGAAACTTAGTTATGATGGTTAGGGTTTGTTTTGATCTTTTGATAATTTTTTTTTAAATCTTAAAGGGACCAGAGGCACTACAATTATTGTTGTAGCTGGCTGTATATACTCTACATGTAGACGATGTGACCAATGACATATGTTTACAAAAGAGCCCCAAAGGTCAAAGGCACAAAATGTACACTGGTCTATGACAAGAAACCATTCAATCTGATATTTTGAGATATCATCAGAAGTATTCTTAATTAAAGTTATTTTTAGTAAGGCACTGACATTACATCTCAAATCTTATTCATCTGAAAATTAAAACCATTCTTGATGTTATGTGGAAAAGTACAAACAAGTTATGTTTGTATCAGCACAACTATAATGACGTGCTGGAATACATCAGATAAAAAGTACTTGAAAACTTTGTTTTTACCAAAACATTTGCCGTAGCAGTTCAAATAAACATTAATGATTTTTTCTTTTCCAGAACTTCTACAAAGATATTGACAGACAGGACATGTATGTGTGTTACCTGTACAAACTGTGTGATCTTCATTTGGAATGTGATAACTACACAGAGGCTGGCTTTGCGCTGCAGTTACATGAGGACAGACTTCATGTACACTGTAAGTAGTGTCAGATGATACATTTTCATTAAATTCATTACATTTTTGCAACATTTTGACATTGGCAATAAATACTTTATTATCATTTTGTAGGAACTGGTTACAGTTACTTGAACTGTTTTTCATAAAGGGCTGTGTCACATACATGTAGACTATTCCAGTCAAATTGACTTAAACAGAGTTTTTGTCAATATCAAATGTTTTTATCAGTCATTACTGTTTTTTATTACAGTGGTCAGACAGACCCCTGTTGACACATAGTGATAAATACCCAGAGGCACAGACTGAGAGACAGCTGAAAGAACTCCTTTATTATGACATAATTGATTTCTTTGACAAAGGCAAGGTAATGCACCATCAAGAGATGTTATAATCTAAGTATGTTAGTGGAGTGTGGAGTGTGACCATAGCTAGCCAGAATGTTACAATGAGAACCAACATATTTGCAAATCTAAAGTGATAATAACATGGTGTTTCTGCAAATATTCCTCAGCAGGCACATAGCCAGTGATTTGTTCATTGTGGTTAGATGTTACAATTATTTTTGTAAGCATGCATGCCCAGCTGGGGGTAATTTCCTGCTCCCCCCCCCCCCCACAGCACTTTATGTGCAATTTTTTCTTTTCCCTTTTATTATTATTATTATTATTATTGTTATTAAAAATAATAAAATGGCAGATCCATGGGAGCCCCTACTTGTACTGTGCCACTATTCCTCAGATAGTTATTTTTACTATGCAAAGTTTCCAATCTTAAGCTTCAAGTCATCATATTTGTGTTCATTGGGAACCTGCAAAGGCAGAGATGGCTTCTTGTGCTTGATTAACCATAACAATGCTTAAGGCGCCGTATCAAAATAGGCCAACGCGTTGTGTAGTGTTGCAACGCGTTGTAGGCATTTCCAAGCGTTGTTGATAGTTGAGGTGCGTTGGCGGGCGTTGGTAATTATCACCCATATTCGTAGGTGCGTTGACAGGCGTTGGTAGAACTGTCATTGATATGCAGAAAACATCGCGCTTCGCTAACTCCTCATGCATATTCATCATGCATATACATCCCGGTTCGCTACCCACTAACCCCTATTCGTTTTTAGATTGCACGCGCGCTGTGATGGCAATCAGAGTGGTATGTGCAGTGTTTATTTGCCGCATTAATTATTGTCCGATGTCTGGGTTAATATTCAAATTCACGGGGGGGGGGGGGCACGTGCAAAAAGAGAAATACATGTACAGATATAGAAGCCTCCGAAATGTGGGTGTTTAACTATGAGTTTGGTTGGGTAAAGAGTTGATATCGTCTGGTCTTGTGGGTATGTATTTGACCCTTAACCCTTTCCTTACCATAGGCGACTTTAGTCGACTGCACTCATGCCCCCTCTTCCTTACCATAGGCGACTTTAGTCGACCAAGCTTTCACACAAAAAAGCACTCAAGCCTGAGCACAAAGGCCATTTGTTATAAAGCTGTAGTTTTGTCCATGTTCACCCTCCATACCCAAGTTTACAATGGTTGGAAAGAGCAAGATCGGATCTTTCCATTGATGGTGAAATAAAATAAGGTTGCTATTATGCAATCCCTTCAAACTGGAGTGGAAAGATCCGAAATGCCAAACACCTATGGAGCGCCATGTGTTTGTGTACAAAAAAGTGTTTGAGTTTACAGATCACACTGAGGAAACAGACCGAGAACTTGGACATTTATTGACCGATCTTAATGTTTTTTGGATTTTATGAAAGGGAATTCAATAAGTAAGATATTTGTTATTATTTATTTTGCTGTAAAACGATATCTTCAAGGTGATAATAGAGTTTGTAAAATTGGCCTTTGAACACAAGGTTTCTGTTGTGTAAGAATGTGTGCTTCACGCTTGAGTGGTCAAACAATGCGGTCACCAGCGGTTGTTTATGTCAAACCAATTCGGTATTGAGAGGTAAATGACTCTCCGCCGTTGGTACAATTATTGTTGGGATAGGCAACTGGAAGTGGACATCAATTAGTCATGCAGACATGATAATGGTTATCGGACAGGGCTTTCAAACCACATCTTACGGGTTTATGTTCATGCCTGTTTTGTTTACATACATGTAGACTACCTTTTGAAAACCATGTAGCAAACCTCCATTCGTGCCTGCACAGAGCTGGCTAGCCAGATGGAGTGCGTGCCCCACGCTTTCAACCCCTAACTCACGCGTACTACTAAGAGGGGAGCTCAAGCATAGCTTGAATTGGGCGGTTTTCTTGTTATCACTTTAATTTCATTGTGTTGTGCCGATAGTGGAGCGCTGTAAAGATTTCCGGTGTTACTCAGTACAGTGTATCCCCCGGTGCGTGACGTAATTGGTTTGGGCAGTCATAAACATGTTCAAATGCTTGATTTTAATCGACTTTTAAAACGTAACTTTAATAGCAATTTTCTGAATTTCGGAGGGTAAAACAGTATAGTGTCCAACTGTGTTCTTTCAAATTAGTTTATACAACTGTACTTTTTTTTTTTTAATTTCAGCAAGATGTTAAAAATGTCGGACATTGTACATTTACGACTATACCAAATCTTCATTCAAAGTCATCGGACATGATTTGTAAATTGCGGTTCTTTTTTTTTTCCTTTTTTGACTGATACATTAGCCAAAGATTGCCTCTGTGGTAATACACGAGGAGTACGGAGCATGACCATAATATCGGATCCTCCGGCCTTGAGCCACGCCGTCCGTCAGGCATGGTTGACCGGCTAGTGCTGTGAAGCACACACTGAATTTTGAATATCGGTGTGTTGCACTTTGACTAAATATTGGGGTACAATTTTCCTCATATTTAGGGTTTGATGTCACCTACGATGTTGAAAATCACAGACGTACTTTGAAGTCATTATCTGATATCATGGCTAATTTTGTGTGGAGTTTCAAAAGGTCAATTCCATAGAAAGGTTCCACGTGCCCCAAATTTTTAAAACAAATTAATCCTCTAATGCTTCTGATCCCTAACAATATACATATCAGACTATCCAAAAACACTTTTTTGTCATCTGTAGGATGTCTATGCACAAAATTATCACACATTGAACACGGAATTCTGTTTTTGTGTATTTTTGTTGTCATTTTTCATGAAAACTTAAAGATTCAAATAAATAATTAGAATAACTGAAATATATTAATTTATATTGTTTTCTGAACAATTAGTAATATGTTAAACAATAAAATAATTTGTTTGTACATATATTTAACACACTGCTAATATTATGAGCATTGATCTATGACGCCCCCCCTCACAATGTCCCGTGAGTCACGAAAAAATGGTAAAAGTGGATTTTCAAAAAGATGGGCAATGGGGTTATAATTTTTTTTCCCTGGCTATCTCCTAGAGACTTCATCTCAATCAGGCACCATACTGCTTAGATTTTTTTATTGCTATTAAAGAAAGTATGAGTATCCAAAATATGTCCCGTGAGTCACGATGTCCCGTGAGTCACGAAAAAATGGTGAAAGTGTATTCTCATAAAGATGGGCAATGGGGTTATCATTTTTTTTTCTTGGCTATCTCCTAGAGACTTCATCTCAATCAGGCACCATACTGCTTAGATTTTTTTATTACTATTTAACAAAGTATGAGTATCCAAAATATGTCCTGTGAGTCACGATGTCCCGTGAGTCACGATGTCCCGTGAGTCACAATGTTGCATGATTCACAATATCAGGCCAATCTCTGTTATTTGAAATGGTCACTTCAATGGAAATTTGTCTCCACATAAAACAGCTATTGAAGCAACAACATGTACTCAAGCTAAATGGTCTATAACCCCCCTCCCTCACCCTTCCCCTATTTAACACCATGGAAATCCTGAATAGTCCAGGACGTTTGATGGATTTTTATTTCTCATGGATTTTCTGACAAGATATGATGCTTAATTTCAATCAATTACAATTTCTTTCTACTGTTATGTACTGTTTTCATTAAAGACCCATATCTCTTGTGCACAAGAGAATTCCACATCCCAGGATACCTAATTCTGTATTTGTCAATGCTCCATACATAATCCATTCAGCTGACCAGTAATGCAGATTTCTGACATAATTGGGGTTGGAGAAAAGGGCCTTTGAGCTTTTAAAATCCCAAACATTCATGAGCCAGACAAGCTAACCACTAAACAATCAAAACATTTCATGGAATTTTCAACATGTGGTTCATGGAATTTTATAAGTGCAAAGGTCAATGAACTGCATACATGCACTGATTGGATTTGGAGATCTCATTCTGAATTGTTCTAACAACAATAATGTGTGGAGGTATGACTGATCAGTGTGTTTGCTAATGAACTTTGTGACAGTATGGCTAAGACTAATGCCGAGAGACAACGTAATAGGAGAGAAAGACTCAAAACAGAGGGCAACTTTGAACTGTATAAAAATAATAATCTTTTTAATTCTTGTTAATTTCTTGTTTTTACAACTTTAACCCTAACCCTAGAATTATCAATTTCTCTAACCCTTGAATTTTATAGTTTTATGATATATTTTATTCATCAAGGGCTTAAACCAATGTCAAGGTGCACAGGAGCAGCACAGCAAAGTGTATTAACTAATTCTAAGCTCAAAAATTGCAACAAAACTCTTAACACATGTGTATCTGCTCATACATGTAGATAATGTCCCGTGAGTCACGCTCCCATGTCCCGTGAGTCACGTTACTTCATTTAGCAAAACTTGGATATGGCGGAAGATTTTTTTTGTTTTGCTATTGTATATTGTAAAGGATACAGTCGTGCAAATATTTCAATATAGTAATGGATATTAAGGGTATCAGAAGAGAAAAATGTTTGCGAACTTTATTTAGAACATGGAAATCACTGCCCTTTTTTGTCCCGTGAGTCACGCTAACCTTTTCCTTAGTTCCACACAAAATATATGGATGAATTTCTGAATACTTTCTACTATATTAATATCATCATTAGTACTTTATAATTGAATGAAGTTTCAGTAGTTACTCTGCTTCTATATTTTTGTCAGTCAGTTAAAAGATTCAAATTTGCTATCTTTTGTCCCGTGAGTCACACTGGAATTGGCCAAAAGACAAGAGTGAATTGGAGGTTTAATTTTCTGAATTTCGGGGGGTATTAGCGTCCAACTGTGTTCTTTCAAATTTGTTTATACAACTGTACTTTTTTTTTAAATTTCAGCAAGATATCAATTAAAATGTCGGACATTGTACATTTACGACTATACCAAACTTCATTCAAAGTCATCGGACATGATTTGTAAATTGTGGTTCTTTTTTTCCTTCCTTTTTTGACTGATACATTAGCCAAAGATTGCCTCTTTGGTCATACACGAGGAGTACGGAGCATGACCATAATATCGGATCCTCCGGCCTTGAGCCACGCCGTCCGTCAGGCATGGTTGACCGGCTAGTGCTGTGAAGCACACGCTGAATTTTGAATCTCGGTGTGATACATTAGCCAAAGATTGCCTCTGTGGTCATACACATGCATGGTACATATACGACTACCAAATCTTTGTTGAACTTCATCGGATTTTATTTGTGGACAAAACCGTATGCCTTTAATGTAAAATACGTAAGATTAGAAAGAAAAAAATAGAGGTTCAAATCTATGAAACCAACACTGGGTGTAAATAATCGCTATCACTGGTCTATTGTCCCCTGTAATTGGTGTGGCACGTATTCTTTTGTTAATTTCGGACCACAATTCACGGCAGCATGTACAGTGAGATTCCTTTGAGATTCAGTCACCCGTACGACGTACACCACCACAGACTAATCCTACGGCTCATGGGACATAATTTAAATATCAATACAAGTCTTCCCTTTGTCATTTAAACTAACACAACCAAGCAAAGTTAATGAGCTGAACTTACAACGCGTTGCAACGACCAAAAACGCGTTGGGGAAAATAATTACCAAACTCATTTTTTACCAACGCCTCTGCCGTTGCAACGCATTGCAACGCGTTGGCCTATTTTGATACGGCGCCTTAACCCTAACTCCCTAAGCATTGTTAGTGAACAATAAAAATCCTTCAAAATCCCTCCAACTGCCTTTGTTTAGGGAGTAGGGTTAATGCAAAAAATGCAACAAATTTAAAATTCTGTTGGGTCTTGTTGAAGTGTGCAGAGAACAAAAGATCTTTTGTTCTTGCTGATGAATATTGTTGCACTGATCAGCAGGCTTCACAATTGGACAACTGATGGATGTTGTTACATTGAACAGTAGGGGTGACAATATTTAATAATAACATTTTGATTAAAGCTGACATTGACAAGCTTTTGCTTATTATGTCTGCATCTTATCTTCTTTGTTATATTATTCTTATATACTATATGCATTGTACATGTCATTTGTCCATTTATGTATCTGAAGAATCAAAATAAATGTAATATTGAACTTTGAACTATGATATCGCTGATATACATCTCATATTATCATCTCAATATGATCGCAGCGGAAGAAAATTTCCTGGTAGAGGGCTAGTATATCCACGAGGTGAATAACAATCTCCTGCTATGTTTTAAGTAAAAAGTGTGATATATATTTGAAATCTGATATTTCCAAAAACTTAAGTGGCGATAATGTATTGAATATCGTATCATGACGATATTATCATGTTATCATCCAGGCCTATTGAGCAGGGTGTCTAACCATTTATTGAATGGGATTATGTATTAATAACTCATTGAGTTTAAACATTAGGCATGAGGGGCTTTCTCCCCAGGGAGCTGATATAGTTCTAGGAATGATTTTAATTGGCCTGATAACATAGGGTAATAATGTTCATGAACATGAGTGTCATACTTGGTAGATATGATTATATTTGGTGTGAAAGGGAAACAAGTTCAAAGACACAAGTTCAAAGAAACAAGTTCAAAGAAACAAGTTCAAAGAAACAAGTTCAAAGAAACAAGTTCAAAGAAACAAGTTCAAAGAAACAAGTTCAAAGAAACAAGTTCAAAGAAACAAGTTCAAAGAAACAAGTTCATAGAAACAAGTTCAAAGAAACAAGTTCAAAGAAACAAGTTCATAGAAACAAGTTCATAGAAACAAGTTCAAAGAAACAAGTTCATAGAAACAAGTTCAAAGAAACAAGTTCAAAGAAACAAGTTCAAAGAAACAAGTTCAAAGAAACAAGTTCAAAGAAACAAGTTCAAAGAAACAAGTTCAAAGAAACAAGTTCAAAGAAACAAGTTCAAAGAAACAAGTTCAAAGAAACAAGTTCAAAGAAACAAGTTCATAGAAACAAGTTCATAGAAACAAGTTCAAAGAAACAAGTTCATAGAAACAAGTTCAAAGAAACAAGTTCAAAGAAACAAGTTCAAAGAAACAAGTTCAAAGAAACAAGTTCAAAGAAACAAGTTCATAGAAACAAGTTCATAGAAACAGGTTCAAAGAAACAGGTTCAAAGAAACAAGTTCAAAGAGACAAGTTCAAAGAGACAAGTTCAAAGAGACAAGTTCAAAGAGACAAGTTCAAAGAGACAAGTTCAAAGAGACAAGTTCAAAGAAACAAGTTCAAAGAAACAAGTTCAAAGAAACAAGTTCAAAGAAACAAGTTCATAGAAACAAGTTCAAAGAAACAAGTTCAAAGAAACAAGTTCATAGAAACAAGTTCATAGAAACAAGTTCATAGAAACAAGTTCATAGAAACAAGTTCATAGAAACAAGTTCATAGAAACAAGTTCATAGAAACAAGTTCATAGAAACAAGTTCATAGAAACAAGTTCATAGAAACAAGTTCAAAGAAACAAGTTCATAGAAACAAGTTCATAGAAACAAGTTCATAGAAACAAGTTCATAGAAACAAGTTCAAAGAAACAAGTTCAAAGAAACAAGTTCAAAGAAACAAGTTCAAAGAAACAAGTTCAAAGAAACAAGTTCAAAGAAACAAGTTCAAAGAAACAAGTTCAAAGAAACAAGTTCAAAGAAGGCTTGGGCGATATCGATATTTTTCATCCACGATATATCGTCAAACATATATTTTCGATAATATCGCGATTATTTTTTTCACGCATAAGTGCTTTAGAGCCGATAATAACAGGAATGTACCCATATAACACGCATCACAATAAATTGCCAGTGCTTACCGGAGAGACATGTGGAATCGCACCGTTCACTAGTGCACCATGTCCATTTGCAAATTCGTTTGCATAATAATTATGTGGGACGATTACTGCGTCATGCGTCCCAATCAAATCATCAGCCCAAGTTCACGTGACTCGCGTTCCACGTAACTACATGTATGTCATAGTATAAACACGTGACTAGGTTTATTCCTGCATGCGCATAGTACCGTGAACAATATAAAACCATGTGATTGTGACACGTCATTTGCACTTTGGAAAATTTGACCGAGTTTGGATTGTACTGACACTATTTTAAATAAACGTCACATGGTTTATCAAGAGTAGTGTATGTGTTTTGTCACTAGACAAGAGTCCCAGTATGTGTCCAAATCCCCCAACTTTGATTGAGCCGCTGCCGATGGACGTTTTGATTTATTTCATGACTAATGTGAGCACAGAGCACCGGTCACCTGCACTTACTGCAAATGTTATTTTGTTGTCGATTTTTAAGGTAAGGCCCATATTCTGCATTTAAATATGCATGATATAATGTCGTTGCACGTGGTGTGCCAGCCAGAGTCACAGACCACCATGGATAGACATTGAGACGTTAACATTGTCTACACATTGTTGGATCATGTACCCCATTCAATCCCCAACACTTAATCCGTCTGAATATATTTCTTTGAGTGGCGGTGGATTTTTAACAACGCCTTGTTTGGTAAAACGCCTTGTTAGACGGCTCCTTTGTGATATGACAGTCGGCTTACCACAGAAGTAGTTCGATTCAGTCATTTTTTTAAACAAATAAGGAACAAAACTATTGATAATCTGCCAACTTAACCGAGCTGTACATGCGATTGTAGCACAGGTCATGAAAACACACACCTGCTAACAAAGCATTTAAAAATATTATTTAGCTTTTGAATATTGTATTTTGCATAATACCCACAAAATTGATGGCAAACTCTTGTGGGTTAAAGACTTAACTTGCACACTCTATTATTTCCAGTTATTCAGGCATACACAGATCCCTTTTGTAACCTTATTTATGATTGTTATATAAACATTTGTCACATTTTACTCATCGTTTTAGCAAAGAATGGCCCACTTGTATGACAAGATAATGAAGATTCCCAGACCAGCACCTGAATACTTCAAAGAGATGTACATTGGCCATGGTTTCCCTTCATTCCTCAGGGTAAGACACATATGTCCTCTTAAAATAATTCAGTATGCAAAGAATATGTTTGTATAAGTTTGAATGAGTACATAATTATTGTTTTTTTCAAGGGATGGTACAACATTTGTATTTGGTAAAGCATATTCATTTCAACTCTGCAATTTTCAGAAAAATATATGAAAAAAGTGTCGTTACAAAAACATTTTTTAGAAAACAACAAAAAATTGTTTCAATGTTTGTCATACATTAATTTGACAAAACAATTCCTGTTTTCTCTAAGATGAAAGAATATCAAATAAACCATTTTTACACCATGTACGTTTTTAGATAATTTGTTAATTCTATAAATTGGTCATTGCGAATGCTGTACCTTCCTTTTAGGGCACTGTATACCTATTGTATTTGCAAAAACCTTATAAAATGATCAAAATTGTCCATACAAATTACTTTTAGTATTAAGACTGATGGTATCAAACATCCCTTGAATTATTTTTGATTGGGGTGTATGTTATCGTGAAGGTAGCAGGCTGTATAATCTGATACAATGTTATCTTTTCCATTTGGTTACAGAACAAGGTGTTCATCTACAGAGGCAAGGAGTATGAGAGATTGGCAGACTTTGTAGCCCAATTACAGCAACAGTTTCCTAGTGCGTCCATGATGAATAAAACCACACCTCCAGATAATGAACAAATGGTGTCTAAACAACAAAGTATCCTTTTAAAATTAAAGATTTTTATTTTTCCTGTTTCACTATTTTACGTGCAAATTTGTTTTTAATCAGTACACTTTAGTTTTCCTGGTTCTCCTAAAGGGATTTCTTTAACCACATCTTTCAGTTCTTCAAGTTGTTCCAGTTCAACCGCTACGAGAGGACAAGAAAGTTTAAAGGAAAGACGATTTGTGATCAAATCCTCAGGTGAGAAGTGGGCAGCATTTATCGGAATGACGTCATTAGTCCATTCTTAATCAACTTACAAATAAGATACAGTATACAATTATTAGGTGCCTTTAGAGTCCAATGGGAACATTTGTTATATCACGAGGGAACATTTTCACGATGCAAAGCCAAGTGAAAATGGAACAGTCCAGATGTCAAACTTACATGTATACTTATTATCGGTCAAGCTGTTTGCTTGGTATTCGCTCTGCACATTGTATCCATCTAGTGGTGAAATTGCACCTAGTGTCTTGATGATAGCCACTTAGGTGGCAAGTTTGCCAGGTTGGACTTTCACCTTCATGTGCTACGGTGATGTCCAGGATTTAATCAAACATTTGCTAATATTGCTGAATTTTTACCTGTGTGAAGCTGCTGAAACTCGGCGGTAGAATCCCATGACCAAATACATCTCAGCAAGGTTTGAATTTCAAAATATCATTTTCACTAAGTGTTTTTAATGAAATAATCCCAAGATTTAATGTTAAAGAATGACTTAAGTTTTGATGGCTGTTTGCACTTGAGCGTAATGACAAAACATATGCCAGTGTCGGCACGAGTGCGTTGGCATACATACAAGTGTGACAAGCCCATATAAAACCTGCTGCATGAATTTTTTTTATGCAAACTGCACATACGCTGCCGTTTTGTAGCTACATGCACATATGCTAAATGGACTTTGAAATGATGCACAACCATCAAAACTGTAGGATTTCTTTAATGTTAGATCTAGATTTTCTTTCAATAAAATAATTTAGTAAAAGTAAAATTTCAAATTTCAAACCTTAGCACCTGTCATTATAGTTCATGGAATTTTAGTACTGAGTTTCAGCCTTCCCACACAGGTAAGATTTGAACAATGTCACAGAAGACATTTTCTGTGCGGCGATGACCTGCTTGCTTATTGGACTCCATTTCAGTGTATACAGAGACGGAGTCCATATTTGGGCTAGTGTCAAGTTAGCGTTGTGCGTACACTTAAAGTGCATATGACATAAAACACAATAAAGGGGGCCACTTTGCATCCGTCACGTTAGCAGTTTTTCCAATGGTTGTTACTTATTTTTAAGTACCCAAAACCGACCAAAATGTGTTTCAACATGTGAATGGACATGCAGGCTTATACTAGAACTAATTTGAGTTGATTTATTTTATGTTTTAATTTTTTAATTTATTTTTTTACCCTCAAATTTCCATAAAAATTGGACGGAAAAAGTTACCTCACTTTTCCGTCCATTTATTGATGGAAATTTTAGGGTAATTAAAAAATTAATAGTAATAATCAACTCAAATTATCTTTAGGATAAGCATGCATGTCTATTCAAATGTTGAAATTCTTTTTGGGTGGTTTGAGATATTAAAAAAAAAATTACAACCATAAGAAAAACTGCTAACGTGACGGTAGGAAAGTGGCCCCCTTTATTGTGTTTTATGTCATATACATGTATGTTATGGTACTAAGCACACGTGTTCTTCTGCAAACCAAAAATCGCTGGAGATATTCTGTGCATATGCACATCAACTGCAAAATACGCACTATTGCAGTGATTTAAAATGTGTCCTCATCAGCTCATGCACGGTGTAATAGACATGGCTCATAACAGTTTGAAGGAGTATTCTCAGCAATAGCCTCAACACACCTTTATTGAGGAAACAAATGTTCAGCCAATTGACTGAACATTTTTTGCATGATTATTTGCTTAGCGTGAATTTATAATGAAGGAGGTACATGTATGTTACTAAACTTGACAAAGTAATTTTTGTGTATATTTCAGCTACTATGCAGTGAATGAAGTGATGAAGTTTTCCTATTCAAGAGCCTTCCATAGAGAAACAAAGGACAAAGACAACGAATTTAAGGCAAGAATCAGAAATCACATTTTCCTATTAGAATCTTCTTACTCTTCTGACTTCTTACCAATTGTGTACCAAATTACTATACTGGTCATAAACAGTCAACTGCCTGATTTTGTCTGCTAGAGTAACTTTACCTTTATCGTCTGTCCGGAAATTGGGCCACCGTTAGAAACCAGATGCCTAATTTCCTAACATTTAAATTTATAATCTAATGTAGTGTGAAAAACATCGCTCACTGCATTTATGTTGTATTGGCATCGCGCTTCTTGCTTCGTGCTCACAATGTGAGTTTGAAAATGTTTCTCTTTTTTTTTGGATTGATCAGTTGCATGCCTGCAATATGTATTGCTTGTTGTTCTTAAAACGGTATAAAAACCTTATTTGTCCAAATATAATGTATTTTGTTTGTATGAAGTTAAGATGAACAGTAATATCAAATTCTGGTACAGCAGTCTTGAACTTCTTTCCGTAGAGAGCTTGTCTGGAAAGGCCAGTTTCATCTGTCTAACCGCAACGCATAGTCAAATATAAGGCAATGCATAACTCGGTGCATACGGACCATACGTGTCTCAGCATAGAGGTCAACCTTGCTCTTATGTAACTTTTTCCTGCCGGCGCACCATTATATCGGCTCACGCACGCAGATTTATTGGTATTTATTCTGAGGAACGATAAACATAAGTTTACATTTGAATGGCTGCAATGCATTATGGGTAATCGCAAGATGATCCCCATCTCAATATTCACACCCAGTGAGCCATAACCTTTATTTTGATACCTTACTTTCTTCAATTGGCAAAAGATAAACAAATTATTCATTATTTCCACACTTGACCTTGATTGTTTACAGTATAAAATTACAATAATAAAAATAATTCCGTCCATACACGTGAAATACATGTATTTCCGGGTAGAAAGAGTTAAGTTTATTTTAGGGTCTTAATCCTTGCGTGGGGTTTACTAGCTGTCAGTGCATGTAATTCATGCTATCTGTGTTGCTGCCTGTGCCTTGACCAAAGGTTACACACGTGTAATGTATGTGGGCTGTCTAGTAGCTAAACATACTTGTGAGTTACGGTATAGAATCTGGACACGGGGACACGTTTATAAGATAGAAATAACAGGGATGACACACAGGGATGTCACCTTTATTAACATTTGAGATGGAGGCCACTAGACAACAGCAATACAACATGGTCATCTTACAATGCCGCACATTTATTGGCATCTGCTCGGATTCGATCATCCTACTACTGTACGTTGTATATTTTCCCATGCCGTTAGTTATGATTATATGAGTGGCTGACACATATCAGTTATATGGTAGGACAGTTGGCAGATGTTTTCAAGCTATGTATGAGTTGGGAAGGTGGTGATTCATTCTGTTCTTATCATGATGCACGGATGGGAGAATTATCGCCATTGGAGGAATAACAATTTCCCAAATATATGTTTGATTTAAGATTACGTAAATTCCAAAGATTACGTAAATTCTGAATGCAATAAATTAAAGATTACGAAAAATGATAACTCCTGAACCAAAACGATAAATTCTTAATTTGTTCATGATCGTTATAACAAGGAAATATGTAACATTCCCTTCAAAGATATTTAGCTGTCGGTCCAAATCGGTTCAAATTGTACATATTCTAACACAAAATTGAGTGGTCTTTTGAAGTTGAAATTGATATAAATTTATAATAAAAAATTTCTACATTTTCCAAAAATATTATTAAGTAAAATTGAAGTTCCAACAAACACTTGTTTTGTCTTCAAATTTGTTGTTGTTTTTGTTCAATTGCAATTATTTTGTTTTTTGATTTACTGCAGACAATGTGTATAGAGAGGATGTATTTCACCACAGCATATAAACTTCCTGGCATTCTCAGATGGTTTGAAGTCGTCAAAACATCCTCAGTAAGTTTACATATCTTTCAATTTTGTTTTCCAGTGTTGTAACCAAGTAATTTTTTCTCAAGTCAAGTCAAGTCACAAGTCAAATTGTCTTAAGTCAAGTCAAGTCTCAAGTCAAATTTTCCCAAGTCAAGTCAAGTCACAAGTCATTTATCGTCCCGAATCAAAGTCAACTTTCAAACATGTGTGTGGGTGATCGACTGTGTGTGTGTGTGTAAAGCATTTGAGCGTCGCAAACCACGCGTCCGATTTCGCTGGACAGCTTTCGGATTTTCAGCCAACCTTCCGGCGCGGCCTTACGGACATCTTGAAATCCTTCCGTATTTTCAGAAATATGTAGTAAATTATTTTTGCTGTGCATAAGGCCAAAACAAGTTTCAAAATCGGTGCGGTGACGCGCTTCTGTTTTTTGTTTGTTTTGTTTGTTTTGTTTTGTTTTGTTTTGTTAAAGATTTTTTATGCATGTATAGGCGGGGACCAAATTTCTCATAAAGTATGATGGCTAAGAGAGGACTCACAAATCAGGCAAACGTTTATACCCCTACATGTATGTGAAAAAGTGTGACTGCGATTGGACATCTTTGCATAGCAGAAAAACAACATTAAAATGGTGTCACGCGGGTCTGAGGCCACGCGCACGGAGACCAGAAACCGGATAATTGTTATTTTATTTTATTTTTATTTTTTGCCTATAATAATGTTCTGTTTGTCATGTTGCCTGTCTTGGCAGTGAGAATAAATTCAGTCATTTGTCACTTGTTGTTTATAGGCTATACATAATTGACTGCAATCGCTGTAATCGCTGGGCAATATTTTCTACACAAACGCACGTATCGTGCAGTCATGTGTGAAGGGAAATGTATGCTAAACATACTGTACAGACTCAAATGTACAATGTAACGTTAGACACTAAGTTGTTGATTGAATAAAATAAATGAAAAACAAGTGATAACATGATGGGAGGTAAATAAATGACAACTGAAGACCAGAAACTCACAAACGGATATGTCAAACCTGCCGATGATCCACGTAAGTATAGCGTTAACGCTGCACAAATTGTGTAGTGCGTCATTGTTTTTGTTGGTGTCCGCATCACAATTCGAAAATGTCATTTACAAAACAGGGAACCACTCAGGTAGTTTTTCATCAATTCGCTCCAGAAATGATGGGGGTTGTGTGGAAAGTATAGAAAGAAGCGACTGAGGTTTTATTTATTTTTGAATTTGAAAATTATCGATCTAGCGTAGGTTAACGTATTTGGAGGGGTTCATTTCAATATTTATACGGAAATTTGCAGACGGTTGAAGCTGTTAGTGTTACACCAGGGACAAGTTCATTTTTCTCCCCAAGACGGAGGGTAACTTACGGTCTAATTATATGGGCCTTGGAATTTGGTAATTTGGTAATTTGGAAGAAGATAGTCAAATTTACTCAAGTCAAGTCAAGTCACAAGTCATTTTTGTCCAAATCAAGTCAAGTCGCAAGTCACAAAAATTGGTGACTCGAGTCGGACTCGAGTCCAAGTAGTTAGGCGGAATGTAGTTAGGCGGAAGCGCACAATCCCAGTATGCAATGCGCAAAATAGCTTTGCACAGCATGAACAATGATGTAGCTCAACAAATAATGTATGCAAAAACAAACACCAAAGACAAATTACAAAATGTTCAGTAAGCTTTTATGTTGAATGCTGACGTAAATTTCTCTCTGACCTTTCACAGTTTGTTTACGTGATCTACCATGTAAACTGGGGTGAGCACAACCCGTTTTTGTTTCCTTTTAGCTGTTACTTCCCAGGGAATTCTTAAGCCCCAGGGTTTTACTTCTTACCCCTACTCCAGAGCAGGGGTGGCTCAGAAATTCCATGAAAACAAAATAAGACCAGTCTTTTCAGCTTTCGAAAGTGAGAAACAAAAGCGAACTACTTGAATGGTAAGTCGACTGTTTGATCTCATAGGAGCCGCCCACATGGCGTTGTTTCCCTTTCAGACCAATTAAGCATTGAGAATTGAATATGTTTTCAGATCGCACAATATGTAGAAAAGGCTTACATCTCACTTTCTAGCCATGGTTAAATTGGTATATTATATTGGTATAGCGGCTGGACGTCTACATGTAATAGATCAGGCTTGGGTAGTATTCAATTTTGGCTAGACGCTAGACGCTTTCCTGCTTTACTGCAAGGAAAAAAAACACGGTGATCTTTTGTTTGAATAGCAGAAAAATAATAAAAAGGTCCTTACATAACATGTTACTGATGTTTTTCACGATATAATCACAGGGTAAATACAAAACCGCTTAATACAAAACTACTATTTATTCCACTGCTTATCCATTTGTATGAAATAGATTTTTCAAAATTTTTGAAACATAAACCAGGGTTCGACCTAAACTGTAGTCTGCTGGCCTATAGTTTTTTAAACTTGTTTAATTGTTTTTAAACTTATGCTAATTGTTCACAAATCTTTTAATAACATTGCTCCAATTTATATTTCTGAACTGCTTAAAGTCTACACTCCATCACGCAATATGTCACTCCTAAAGGAACCAACTTCAAAACGGAACTGGGGTGATAGGTCGTTTTCTGTCGCAGCTCCGAGACTCTGGAATCATCTTCCAACTAAACTCAAATCTTGTCATAGTATAACTAGATTTAAGTCGATGCTTAAAACTCATCTTATGTCACAACTCTTCAAAGATGATGTATATTTGTAATTGCATTGTAGGTACATGTACATGTATCTCGGTACATAATTTTAATTTTTTTTCCCTATGCTATCATTGTATATTGTTTGTATTGATGTTTTTCTTTGTTTCCGCGCCTTGAGCGCCCAGCAGGGTGGATATGTGCGCGCTAAAAATCTTGATTATTATTATTATAGCCACATCACGTGCCTGTTTCTGCGTATCGTGATTGGATAGATTTGCATCGTAGCAAATTTATGTTGTTCTTATTGGCTGTTCGATGCTCATGAATATATATTATATTATATAATATAACATATTATGTTCATTATGTTGCATATTCATTTTTATACCTAGCCTTTACAATGTAGGTGCTCTGTAAAGTACGAAAATGGATGAATACTGAATTGTATAATACGTTGACTGTGCCAAACTGAGGTATGTTGCGGGCCATATCTCAGAGCTTTTAATGAACTGCCACTGTATATCAAAGCACAATTGACGGTGGCTCCTTGATCAAAAGTCGGCGCTCGTGACAATTTCTAAAACGAATGGCGTGTTTGTACGTGTGTTACAGACCGTAATGTCCACAATGACCATTATGTCTGCAAGCCGATTTGGGCCCATTATGTTCGCAGGCCCATTAAGTCCGCGGGCCCTATTATGTCTGGCCCATTACGTCTGCGGGCCCATTACGTCTGCGGGCCCATTATGTCCAGTCTATTACGTCCGCGGGCGCCTCTCTGGTGAAAGCCTAGCCTTTAGTCAAGGCGCATGTGGCAACGCCTGAAAAAGACCTCGCATGCGATCGCATGCGATGAGTAGCAACGTCACGAGCAAATTTGCCAGTCCGTTCCGATGACGCTACTAATGAATTATTTATAAACTTCAGTCAAAATGAATAATTTATGTATGCAAATTTATTTAAACCAATCACTGTTAGCAAAATGTTGGACTCATCTATATTCAAATAAGTGATAGCATAACAAATTAGTCAGAATTATGTATTAACATTTCTCTACCAAATTTTAAATTTACATTTTAAAATAAAACTTTTCTCCAGCAAAAATGGTGAGAAACATTGTTTTTATTTACCGAATGAATTTGGTCCCAGGTCCCGTCATAAATCAATTTTTTGGCTGTTAATTTTTTTTCTGATGACAACTATTTTGTGAAATATCTCATCTCGAAGTATAAACCTATTTGTATTCCTTTATACTAGGCGGAAATTATCAATGTTCCCATGAAAACAAATGGAAAATAGCATAACAGACAAGTTAACTTGAAATAATAATGAAATGAATTTGATTTAACAAACATTTGGAAAGCTAAGTTTTTGTCTTTCATTGTTTCCCTCTCGCTACCAGGGTGTAACCCAAGATAGATGCATGGATTCATATGTACACATGTACATTGTATGTACAGTATATGTGTACGTGTACATACAGTGGCCATCGTCGCCTTGACCCTTCTGTACTTGCCAAAATTCAAAGCGTACCTCATTATGCTAATATAATTTTAAAAACCAAATTTAACACTCATTAGTTATTTTTTGGCACAGCAAGTGCTCTCTGCGATGCCATGTACAAAATGTGTGGCATGCATTGTGTACGTTAAGGTCAAATACGTCATTATTGAGGTCATACATGTAGCTAGATGCCTGTGATTGACCATCCTTTAAACTAAACCGCCAACAAACCAACAATTCTTGCATGAGAAATTTCCATCGGATTTTCAATAGGAATATAAAGTAATATTACACATAAACTTTCGATTACAGAAGATCCAAGGCTGTTGATTGAGTTCGATCAGATACGAGGTCGCAATGCACAACTATACCCATGACTTAGTTATTGATCTCGCTATACAGTGTACGTATGTCGACCACATCCAGGGACAAGCGCCCTCTCCATGTGTGCACAATTTCGTTGATCAGAAATCAGTACAACAGCCTTTGCCAAGGCTTACGCTACAGATGGGCCTACGGACATAATGGGCCAAACATAATGGGCCCGCGGATATAATGGGCCCACGGACGTAATGGGGCGGACATAATGGGCTCGCGGACTTATTGGGACGGACGTAATGGGCCCGTGGACGTAAAGGGCTGGACATAATGGGCCCGCGGACTTAATGGGCCGGACATAATGGTCCCAAATCGGTTCGCGGACATAATGGTACTTGCGGACATGGTCCGGAACATACGTGTCTCTCAGCCAAGTGCTGGCGAATTTTTTTTTTTTGGGACGCTTGTAGAGGGGTACATACCTGTGTTTATCGGCTCTAAAGCAATCATGCGTGAATGAAAAAAAAATATGATATCGAAAATCACGATATATGTTTGACGATATATTGGTGGATGAAAAAAATAAATATCGCCCAAGCTTAGCTCCATCAACATCAAGAATGCATTGGAAATGCACATTTTGAGTTGTATACATTACTGGTTTTCCAATGAAACCAATCACAAAGTTATGTTCTGATAAAGGGGATGTATTTAAAGTGAATTCCGATTCTGAGATAAACAGCCCTTAAGTAATTTGAACTTTTTACGTAATCCTCTTTTAATTTTTAAAAAGATAAAAGAAGGAAAACTATTAATGATAGCATATCAAACAGAAAATGCATGAACCTCAAAATCCACCAGGTCATAATTTTTCAAAATTTTTCATCCCTATGTACCATTTAATGGTGTGATTATAATAGTCAGAACAGCCCAAACTACTTATTCCCGATTTTGATTGAAGAAGTCACATATTCGCAATACCTAAATCCACTCATACATACATGTACATCATGAGTATGATTTTTTTTAAAGATCTCCAAGTTTACGCAATGATTGCATGAGGCTCACTCCATATTTGCTAATTCAGCATAATAGACCTTAGGCCCCCAAAAAGTCTCCAGTTTCTGGTCATAGGTTAGCTACAAAATCGATGCGGAGCATTTTTTTATTTAATTTTGTTTTGCCAACCAATGAAATACGTGATAAATGTATACACAATTATTGGAACCAGACCAAATTTCCCATACAGAAAAGTATGGTGGCTAAGAGAGGCCTAAAAATCAGGCAAGCGTTCATACCGCTACATGTATGTGAACAGTTGTTTAAATCATAGCACAGAAGAATTCCAATCAATCCATTAATGTTGGATGCAATTGAACATTGTTTAATAGCAAAAAAAATAAAAATGCTGACATACAGGTCTGAGGTGACACGCACGGAGATACTTTCTTTTGGGGGGGGGGGGGGCGGGAGGGCTTATGCATTGATGTGACAAAGTGAAGGATGCCCAAAAGAATGTTACTCATTGGTTGACGTGCATAGGTGTACTCAAAGGATCAACACATTTACATGCTGTGTGCATACATGAACCTCTGACTAAGGGTGCTCTTTAGTTTGTGATGTCATATGTATAAGGTCTATATGAGGAAACTAAGCACTTAGCCCTATGCTCTATTGTGAACCAGTTCGCGTTGGGAATGAAAAAGTTTTTCTGGGCCCCTGTGCAGGTTTCTTTTTCCCACACACACGTTAATGGAAGCTTCCACAGCGTGTGGCCACGTCTTCCGAGCATGTCACCATACACGTGTGGCTCAACCGAGCATGCATACAAATATTCCGGAGTTTCCTATGGCGTGTTTAGACGCTCTCCGATCCGTGGTGCAAAAAAAATTGAGTGTATACACGGCCTCCGACGCGAACTTGTTAATACACTTTAAATTATCATCAGTGGCTGACTGTGTGGGACAGGTGTCATGGCAAATCTTCACCAAAAATGAAAAGTGAGTTATTTTTTGTGTTTTCTAGGCATTCTGCACAGAGGAATACACAAATAAAAACCCGGAGAATACCATCCACATTACAAGACTCAAAGAGCTGTTTGCTGAACAGGTAATGCATATCTTATCAGATCATACTATTACTGGGGGGGGGGGGGGCCCTGGGGGCAACGTGCCCCCCCACAAATTTCCAGTGCCCTCCTCATAGTGCCCTAAAAAAACAAAAGAAAAAGAAAAGGTAAAAAACCCATACCCCTGGGCCCCGCCCCCTTCCCCCGTGACTCCCCACTGAAAAAGTCCTGGCTACGCCGCTGTTACTGAAAATAGACTACTTTAAAGGTCATATTGCTTGTGCACTCAGAGATGCCGACCCTCCTGATTTTGTCGTAATCCTCCCGATTTTTAATACCAACTTGCAGCATTACGGCAAGACAATGAAAACGTACGGTGATGCGTAGTCTTTTCGCCAATTATGGTGTTAACACATAATAATAATAATGTAGACTTATATAGCGCACGTATCCACCAAACTGGTGCTCAAGGCGCATTATATTATTACCCCTGCTCACCAGGCTCATAAATCATTCCTGAAACCATCTCAGCTCCCTGGGGAGTATACAGCTCAATTGCTGCCATTACAGCGCATATAGGGCTAATCAAACACAATAACCAACTCTGCCCTCACAGGTACCCATTTACCCCTGGGTGGAGAGAAGCAATTATGGTAAAGTGTCTTGCTCAAGGACACAAGCACCATGGTCGCAGTTGGGATTCGAACCCACATTCTGAAGACTCGGCCATCAGAACACAAATCCGATGCACTAAACCGCTCCACCATAGCACTCCATACATATATATTATTTGTTGTACCTTGCTAAAACAAGTGTTTGAAGACGATTTAATCAAGCTGAAAAAACTGTAAATGTATTTCTACTGTTTTAATAAAATAAAAAGAATCTAAATTATTTTTCATATTAAAATTAATAATGTCGCACGCTGTTGCATGGCACAACAACATGAAGTAGTGTATATCATCCACAGTGGTTTACTGTTTCCAGTTCGTGTAAATTACCATGTATACGCTGATGACACACAGCTTTACATTAATTTTAAATCTTCTTTTATATCGCGCCCAGCAGGGATATGTGCGCGCTACAAATCTTTATTATTATTAGTATTATATGGATCTTAATCAGGAGGACGCAAAGTATCTTTATTATAACACAGTATTGCAGTGTGGTAGCTATCACCGTTGGTACGATGTTGTAATATCTCCCACACTGGTATGCTTAACTACAATGTACATGTACATGTACCTGGTTTACAATGCGAAGCTAATATTCAGCGTTTATGGCATGGAGCTGGAATTCAATACTACACATACATACACACACATATATATATATATATATATATATATATATATATATATATATATATATATATGCAGATGAGATATACACAATGATAATCTTTTTTTCAGTGCCAATGTTTTGTAATAGTGCCCTACTACTAATATCTACAGGCATTGCAGATAGTGCAACATAACACAGCAATCTTTGACCCATTTTCAGAGTCAATATTTTGTATATTACCCCTTGATAAAGACTGATGAATCACTCATACGCCTCGGAGAAGACAGGTTAAGGTTCAAGTGCTGTGACAGTCGAACTCATAAATTGCAAGTAACTCCTGATTTTATGGATAACAATAATTCTCAGTTGAAGAACTTAGATGAAGGCTTTGACATGTTGGATAAAACTCTGTATGGATAAAGGAAAGCTCATGTTTTCATTTTCAAAGCAGAAATACATGTAGTTACAGTATTCTAATTAGTGCTGGGACGGTTAACCAACCAAAACTCCACTAACCGGCTAACCAATATTTAAAAATACGACCAACAATTTTGACAAAAATTGCCGCCCATTTTGTTGTTCTAAAAAAAATCATTGCGGGAAGTTTACTGATGGTTTTTGATTGAAAATGTATACACATAGTGCCATTTGCCCATCAGGTTAACTGACCGTGAAAGATTTGGTTCAACAGTTAGCGAACTAACCGGTAACTCCAAGCACTAGTTCTAATTTAACATGTTTAAAGGTTTGCTGAAATAGACATATTTTGTGGTAGATTGATATTTTGAGTGTTGCAACACACTACATTGTATTTTGATTGGAGAAAATGGTGATTGGATGTTGTACATGTCATCAGCACACAGTCGTTATTCCACCTGCTTCAATTTACTGATCATTACTGCGCTTTGTGTCTCTGAGGTACATGCGCTTTTCAGGTACTGTTCTAATGAGCTCTGTATTTTGATCCGTACATAAAAATAAAATAGTACGTTTCAAGTCCTAATATGTTTTGATTTCTAACAGCAACAAGCCTACCGACATTTTAAAGATATGTTGGGTGCTACAAATTCAGCAAATCTTTAATTCAGAAAAAAATCCCGATTTCTGAGATAAATAGTTAAATTGTTAGAAACTCGGCTTACCAACTGGAATAACCTGTCGGGAATAAATGCTGGAAAAGACAATAAGGCCAGATGTTTTGATCCTAACATGAAAAGATCTAGCTAGCACCCAAATAATTATCAGGCGGTTGCATGTAGACTTGTTCGCAATAACCATAGTGAGCAAGCACAAGCTGATTTGTGTAATGCCTACTGGTCTAGCATATATATATTTTGATGAGAAAAACATGTATTTATTTGTACATGGAATTTTGATCTTTAATTTGACTTAAATGCTAGCACCTAATCCTGCAGATACATTTCAATAAATGTTGGATACCATCATAAACTTTACACAAGACAAGTGTTATGGAAAACTGTGATCAGTGTTTTTTCAAAAGTTTCTCTCTCCTACCTTTTTGCCATAGCGTTCCTCCACCTGTTCTTTTCTCTTCATGAACATCGCTTCCATCTTCTGCTGGAAAGGTCGAAGGTCATCCTTCATCTTGTTATGATGGATCATAATAGTACCCACCTCAACCAATGGTATCTACAGCGTAAGAAATCACAGGATTGACCAATGGTAGAAAGAAAAAATGTGTACTGAAGAGAAAAGGTCTTGTATAAATTTGTAGTCAATGACACTTTAACATGTTTAGGAACAAACTACATGAGGAGTTCAAATGACCGTTTTCAAAATGTTAAATTAAAAATGTTAAAAATACTCAGCGCCGATCTTTAGAACAGCGTGTGATGTTCAAACTTGGCACGCTCCACCCTGACGGGATGAACGTGGAGTTCACCGCGTTTGTTCTACCCGCGGTTCATCACAACAAGCCTTAATTCCCCTGATGAAGGTGTATCGCACCGAAAGCTCGGGTATAACTATCCGGTGAGCACTGTTTCACCTTTACTATACACACACACACACACACAGTCTTGTGTATGGTGTAAACCGAGGACACCGTATGACACCGTATTGTTCCCCTCTTTTGTTCCCTTTGTTGTTGGACTTAAACTTTTTGAGGCTTCTCCCATTAGATTTGTACACGGTTGCAAACCGAGGACACTTGCGCAAACCGAGGACATATTGTTCCCTTTTGTTATATGTCCTCGGTTTACACCATAAACACACACGCACGTTCGCACGCACTGCATAAGTTGTGTGGACTTGACACACCTGTCACTGGGCATAGCAGTAGTGTGGACATGGCCCCTCTGCATTACTTATGTGGACTCTAGATCTGTGTACTCAATGTGCTTAAGACAATCACAATGTGGACCCATTACCCATACATGTTTCTTGGCATTATTTATGTGGACATAGTACATGGTGCATATGGTTAATGCCACAGTAATGCAGGTCAGACCTAGTTGCGCATGTCGTAGCCCTCAGGCTGCGCCTTCGGTTACAACATTCGCAACTAGGTCAGACCAAGAAATAAAAGAATTTTGTGGAATCGACCACAAATACAACTAGACGGCAGTGTTTGTGATAATACAAACACATAGGTGTTCGAGTTTTGTCAGGGCAGTGATGACGACGTCAGAATGTTTTTAAAAGAAACATTGCATCATTATTTGTTTTAATATTAAACTTTGACTTCCGGTTTAGACAGTAAGTAAAGGTCAAATTGGGTCATGTTTTTGTAAACATTTTTGACAATTAACAATCTGTACAATAGTGGAAAGATTGTGAATTTACCCCTTGTGGTTGTTGAGATATGAATTTTTAAAATATTAAACTTTGACTTCCGGTTTGGACAGGAAGTAAGGTCAAATTGGGGTCACCTTTGTGTAGATATTTTTTGACAACTAACAGTCTATACAATGGTACAAAAAATGTCAATTTACCTCTTGTGGTTGTTGAGATATGATTTTTTAATATTAAACTTTGACTTCCGGTTTGGACAGGAAGTAAAGTCAAATTGGGGTCACCTTTTTGTAAATATTTTTTGACAATTAACGATCTGTGCAATGGTACAAAAATTGTGAATTTACCTCTTGTAGTTGTTGAGATATGATTTTTTTAAATATTAAACTTTGACTTCCGGTTTGGACAGGAAGTAAGGTAAAATTGGGATCACCTTTGTGTAAATATTTTTCGACAATTAACAATCTATACAATGATACAACAAATTTCAATTTACCTCTTGTGGTTGTGGAGATATGATTTTTTAAAACATTAAATTTTGACTTCCGGTTTGGACAGGAAGTAAGGTCAAATTGGGGTCACCTTTGTGTAAATATTTTTTGACAATTAACAATCTGTACAATGGTGCAAAAACTGTCAATTTACCTGTTGTGGTTGTTGAGATATGATTTTTTTAAACATTAAACTTTGACTTCCGGTTTGGACAGGAAGTAAGGTCAAATTGGGGTCACCTTTGTGTAAATATTTTTTGACAATTAACAATCTGTACAATGGTGCAAAAACTGTCAATTTACCTGTTGTGGTTGTTGAGATATGATTTTTTTAAACATTAAACTTTGACTTCCGGTTTGGACAGGAAGTAAGGTCAAATTGGGGTCACCTTTGTGTAAATATTTTTTGACAATTAACAATCTGTACAATGGTGCAAAAACTGTCAATTTACCTGTTGTGGTTGTTGAGATATGATTTGTACATGCATACATAATGAGCACGACCAGAGCTGATTTACATTCACCAACAGAGGGCGCATTTTTTTAGCGTTGAAAAAGCCGTGTAGATCTTTAATTTGCAACGTAATCAAAACGTTTTAACTAATAAAGAATGATTGATCGAAATTCGATATCTGATGACCTAATAATGACGTCACAAATTACGTTTCATCTACGTGTTATGTTCTAAGTATGTGCCAAGTTTCAAGTACATATGAAGTTTGCAAGTATGTGTTTTTTTGTAGACAATCGATCCGGAAAAGAAGAAGAAGAAGGGAAAAAAAAAAAAAAACGAACAAAAACAATAGGTGCTCGCGCTGTAGCTCGAACACCTAATAATAATTTAATACTGTAGCAGCCAGGGTTTGTTGTGATTTTGTATATTAAAAATAAATACATAAATAAATAAATAAAAATACGTTTAGGGGTGGATCATCAATCCCCCCTCCCAAGATCTCGGCAATGCGTTAACAGATTTTTATGAAATTTAACCGGTATGCAAAAATGAGAATACCAACACACTCATGTCGATACGATAGTTTTATCTCATCGTTGGAGAATGGTACCCTCAATTTTTATACATGTGGTGTCGAGTGTGCCTTAGATGACAGCGGCCTAAAGTTAGAATGGCTCGACATGGGAAAAAGGCAATGTGGAGCTCTCGCAAAAAACAAACAAACAAACAAAACACAAAGAAAAAAATATCGTTAGAGGGGGGATTTCGCCAGTTTCTGGAAGGTTAAACAATTAATTGTCACCCATAAAGCATGGGTGCATCATTCCATTTTCAAGACAATTAATATTAGTGCAGTTTATTTATTTCCATCTATTGAGTTCACATGGAATGATAATATTCAATTTCTGAATAAATTTGAATCAGGGATAAAAAGCAACTTAAAACCTTGGGTGCATTTAGAACATGAGTACATGACAAAAATACACTATACTCTTGATATCTCAAATCAATTACTGAAGTTTAATGATGTTACAATTGCTGTAGTGATGTAGAAATTCGGCCTTCCACCTCTGCAAAATCACCATCAGAGACTAGAAGCGCAGTATGGCATAAATCTTATCAAAATGCATGAATACAACTTCACAAATTTATTCAAATAATGGTCAACACAAAACCAAATCCTCATTATAAGTTTATAATCAGAAATCAGGCAATTGCATTTAATCATCCTGTTATGTTAAGCTTCCTCACTGTGTATTTTATTGCAAAAAATAAATAAAAATAAAAATAAATTACATGCAAAAAACCACAAGGGAGACTGATGATGGGTACAATTTCCCCACTCAGGAACAATCCACCCCCTCGGATTTACACCAGTAAACAATTTCGTACCATAATAGACACAAAATTATTCTGTTATGAATGGTATTCATGATATTTCACGAAGTTTTATTGAGAGTTTCTCTTTAATACTTTGCTACTGTTTGTTGTGGTCAAGACCTGGTCCAAGACCTCTGAGACCAATGCTCGGGGGTGAAGCCCGAGACATTGAGTGCAGATAAACAAAAAGTAACATCAAAAGAATTATTACATTTTAGACATCAATAACTCATTCTATCTTTTTTATGTGTCATTGGTCTATCCACAAAGGAGATTGGTGGCAATTTTTATTTTGTTTCTTGAGTTGTTCGTTTGTTTGTCTGTATGTTTTGGGTTTTTTTTGGGGGGGAGGAAAGAAAGACAAATGGGATGCATTGTTTTCATCTAAAAAAGTTAATTTCTCCAATGTAAGGAAAAGTGGCTCAGAAGTAGTTGCAATAAGGTTTGCCAACTTTTTGCACATCTGCTAATGAATCAATTTTATATTAATCACTTGTTGAATGTCCTCGACTGAGTCATTTCATTAAAATGACTAGACTTGAAAGATGAAAGATTTTGACTCGAGTATCTAAAGAAAAAATTACACCTACACATAATGTGTCAAAATTTATACCTGCTTGCTGTCAAAATCATAGCGTAATCCACTTATATGTGCAGTTAAAAAACAAGTAGAGCTGGTTTACACAATTTTTTTTTCGTGCCACAGCACATTTACTAGACAACATATCTAACATCTCACATTTAAAACACACCTCTTTCATCTGACCGATCCCGGCCCAGTTTTAAGTAGTGCAACAATTTATATGAGCACTTAACAGCAAACCAGTGGTCTGAGCGAGTGACCAATTAATTAATTAATTAATTAGTGACCAATTAATTCCGAAGTAAAATTGCTTGCCAAGCCTTCTTGTAATACATGATCTGTCTACTATCATTCAATTCAATTCAATTCAAACTCACATTTATTTCCATACCAAATGATCTGAAAAACGAAATAAAATTTAATAGAGAATACATGATTAAGTAAATGAAATTAACGAAAAGATGTAAGAAGCGAAAATAATATTGGTACAGAGGCATCTTCTAGAAGCCTAGGCTTGTGGCGATCATGAACATCCATGCCAGTTGCTAGAACGTATACACACAACGATTCTTCTACATGTACTGTATGCGCATATGTATCAACCCCAAACCAACAAAACATACCCCTGTCCGAGAGCGAGACCTGTCAGACCACATGAGACAGAGTCTGAGATTGAGACCGATGTAACCCAAGCCAGTAAAAATATAGTCTTGAGACATACAATGCGTTTAAAATAGTTAATTTCAACAGTGAACATTTCATTCAATCTTAACTATATGAATCACTTGTCAGCAAATTTACAGTTGAATTATTACTTTTTTTGATAGTATTTGCCATCTCCGTGCAACGTCACTTCCTCCCGGGTCAGCCTGACTTCCTACAGCGATAACACAGTTTACGTCATCTCCCTAACAACCAACTTCACCCGTAACACAATTACCTGAAAAAAGTACACTGCTTTGCTACAGGTTGTTGACTACACACTAGTGAGAGCTATGGTTGTACCGGTAGTTTCTGGTTTTCCGATGGAGAATCATGCTGTCTACAAAAGTTTTTTTTTCTTTTTCTTTTTCGATACGCATGCAAGCTGCATTCTATAACACTGATTATGAAACTCTGTATCACTTAAGTGAATTTCATAGGGTAAACCGGTTACCAAGGTTGCGCCCGGTTGACCTGAGTGACGGTTGTCCTCTGAGTGATGTCACTACTTCGATGGCAAATAGTTTTGATAAACTGATTAAACATGATAAAATTTGAATTAACAACAGTAAATCAGTGGAACTGCAACATCAAACATGGATGTAAATATTCAAATTATTGTTTTTCTAATTTCTAATAACCATGCACAGCACAAGCCCGGTTCATACTTCATGCGAATGCAACGCGAATTTTATTACGTCAACAACGGAAAAACTGCGTGTATTTATTGTCAATGTTACAAAAATTCACTTCGCATTCACATCGCATGAAGTATGAACCAGTCTACACGATCTGCTGTAATACAGCTCACTCTGTAACATGGGGTTCTCAACATTTTCAATTCAGAATTTAAATCATCAAAACCCACTTGGGAAAATGATCATTATAAGTTTTTAATCAGAAATGAGGCAATAGCACTCCACACTAATGCTGAAGATAGAAGCAAGTACCCGGATCTCAGACAATAGGCCGTATTCATAAAAATAAGTAATTGCTTTTACTAAAGTAACAACCCCCTTTTACTAACCTTTTACTTAAATGTTTATTCATAGAAATAAGCAATGACTTTCAAGTAAAAGCTACAAATTTTTCGCATTAGTAATTGCTTTTTACTTATAAGTAAATGCTAGAGAAATTAGCACCTACTTCAATTTGTATTCATAAAAATGACCTTTGACTAGCATTTACTAGTGATTGTACAAGCATCTCATTTGTGGCTTGCTGTTTAGCCAGTACAGACATATCACATCTTCTGCCATGTTTTTACCTCAAAGACCACAACCTAAGGTGTATAACATCAGGCTTAATCGTGATGAAGTCAACCCTACCCTACAAATTGAACATAAACTTATTTGTTCTTTGAATGTTTTGATTGCACTGTCAAAGTAAAGTTTATAAGAAACTGACCTTATTGTTCGCATTTGAACTTGGAGACTGGTGCAGTAGGCCAGCAGAAACAGCACAAGACATCTTGGTTACAGTGGGGTTTTCAGCACCTTGAATCAGGCTGAAAACTTCCTGTTCCCAAGGACACAGGATTATTTTCCTGTTTCCTGTCTCCTTTGCATCTGTCTTTTCTTTAGTGGTGCTTTCAGGGTGGCGATTTTTTGGCAATCTTCTTTTCATCCATGATAAGGCCCATTTTGGTCATGATGATTTCTTGGGCCTTTTTCAGTGCTGTAGCCTTTTTGGCTCTAACGCCAGGAAGCTGTTTTTTTGTTATGAGCTCAGGATATTCCTTAATAATTGACACTAACACCAATGAGAGTGTTAAGTCGGTGGTTGCATCGTTAGACTCCATGATGTATAATTACAATATAACCAAAAGGCCTATAGCACGTAGCGTACATGTATATGAAACCACAGAAGATGAGATGGAAATAGTTGAAAGGTAGTGAATCTGTACCACCACTATTTTATTCTGGCCCTATACCATGCTTTCTAGCTTTTTAGAATTTGCCTTTTGTGGATGGTACTGTAGTACAATAGCAACTACTTGAGAACTTACTAGCAGTGGCAAGTAACACCTGTAATCATTTAGCAAATGGTTATGAATAAGATTTTTAGCAATTGCTTAGACTACACCTTTTACTTACCTAGCTGTTGCTTTGACTTATAGCATTTACTAGTTAGCTTCCTCACTGTGTATTTTTATTGCAAAAACAATTAAATTACATGCACAAAACCACAAGGGAGACTGATGATGGGTACAATTTAAATCATAAGTGTGAACAAAGACAACATGTAGATAGCTCATGGCAGAGCACCGAACATTCAGGTGGAGGTCACAGGTTCAATCTGCTCTTAGATAGTCAAGTTTTCTTTGTTCACACGTAAAATGGAAAAAATATAATGAAGTAAAATTCTGCCCATCGCCTCTACAAAAACACCATTAGAGACTATACAAGCACAAGTATAGCATAAATCCCACTAAAATGAGTAAAACTTCATAAATTCATTTAAATAATGGCCAACGCACAATCAAGTGGTCATTATCAGACGATTAACAAAATTTCAGTGGCAATCCGTGTCAAAACAGGGGAGAGCTAGTGACAATAAAAAATAAAATATAAATCCACCTCACAAAAGAAACCCCCAAAATTAATCCACTTATATGTCATTAGTCATATAAATATGACTGTAATGGCAACAGTCAAAACCAAAATGTTAAGGAGTCAAATTACAGTCATATTAGGGTTCACCTTCATTTGCTAGTCTTGTCAAAAATAAAGCAAAGTATATGCAGAGTAATATCTGATAGGCAACATTACAGTTGCCTGGGCATCATACATATGTGCCATGTATGTAACCATGCAGTTAAAATAATGGAGCTGGTTTACTGGAACTAATTAAGACAACTTTTTTTCGTGCAACATCAGATTTGCCATCTGACATCTCATCATGCTGTCTACAAAACCTTGCATGGTTTTGCTATATGCATACGAGGTGCATTCTATAACATAGGTTAAGAAACTCTCATCATGCTTAAGTGAATTTCATAGAGTAAACCGGTTACCAAGGTTGTGCCCGGTACTTTGATGGCAAATAGTTTCAATAAACTGACTAAACATGAGAAAATGTGAAATGCTTGTTAACAGGTATAAATATTCAAATTATTGTTTTTCTAATTTCTAATAGCCATGCACAGCACAAGCCCGGTTCATACTTCATGCGAATGTAAAAGCGAAGCGAATTTTATTACACCAACATTTTTAATTCATAATTTTAAATCATCAAAACCACAATGGGAAAATGATTGGATTACTTTAAATCAACATTAAGTTGAACAAAGATATAAGACTTGAAACTTTGCGGGGTGGGAATACAATCTAGTTTTGCATTGATACCATGTGAAACAATCTCTTTAATGAATTACAAAGGTTCCGAAAATAATTTTACTGATGGTGTTGTAATTCAACATTTCGCTCAGTGTGCTCTGTCATCAGGAGAAAAGCTGGACTCTGCTACTCGATCCAAGTGGGAGTGGGCAGGAAGTGGGTGCTCACTGAATTGTGTCATGAGTAAGTACTTCCCTCTCCCTGTGCTTGTTTCCAACTGAAACAGTTCAGTGAGGACTCACTCCCTGCCCACTCCCAATTGGATCAAGTAGCAGTTTTCCCACCTCCATCGAGCAAATCCTCCTGTGCAGAACTTAAGCAGCATGCAACAAGTAGAGTCATGCTTGTCTCCTGATAATGATCAGAGCACACTGATTGAAATGCCGAGTATATAACACCACCTGTTTTCAGAACTGGCTTGCATATTCATAAATGAACGCTAAGTTTTCATTCCTCAGACTAAACTTTGTTGGTAAGTCGCGTGTTTGAGGCAAGCTCTTGCATAGTTACGCACAAGACGGTGAACACCCATCAGTGTTCTTGCTACGGGGCCGCCCAGCACTCATTATTTGCGCCCGGGAACTCACGGTCAAATGCACTGGCCCGCCCGGCACAGATTTTCCGCAAAATAAACTGAAACATTGCCGAAAATGCGCTATTTTGATCGTATTCCAAGCATACATGTTGTAATTTTGCAATATTTTAATTGGAAACGCTGAATAAAAGAAACAATTGCGAGATTTTGAGGATAAAAACTCTGATTATTTTCCGAATATGAGATGTTCTTGCTAATGGTTTGTGATATGTTAACGTTCGACGATGTTTGAACTAATATTTGAACCCTTGAAAGACACGGCAGCTTAGCAGAATCGTGGCCGAGCGGTCTAGCTTACCGGATTCAAGTTCTGGTGTTAGCAACATAATGTGGGTTCGAATCACAGCCGTGACACTTGTGTCCTTGAGCAAGACACTTAATCATAATTGCTTCTCTCCACCCAGGGGTTAAATGGGTACCTGTGAAGGCAGAGTTGGTTCGCTCTATATGCGCTAGAAATGGCAGCAATTGAGTTGTATACTCCCCAGGGAGCTGAGATGGTTTAAGGAATGATTTGTGAGCCTTATGAGCCTTATGAGCAGGGATAATAATATAATGCGCCTTGAGCACCACTTAGTTGGTGGATACGTGCGCTATATAAATCCACACATTATTATTATTATTATACACGGCCGGCGTATACTGCAGTGTGCTGTTTCCACATACTTCCAACACAGTAATGATCGGCGATTGTCCGAGTCGCGCTCCCATTAGCTTGTACAGGGGTTGCCACTCTGAAGCTTAATAAATTGATTCATTTATTTATTAGTGTTGCCGTTTACAACACTCAAACACTGATGCTTATAAATTGAAATTTTCGTTAAATAATATTTTCTAGGCTAGTCGGCAACACGTGGTGGTGACTTTGAATGTTGACCTTGTATTGGTCTCACGTACATAGCCCCATTGTCAGATTTACTGTATTTAGTTAAAAAGTTATTTGAAAGTTCAACTGCAAATTTAAATAAAATAATTGTGGCTGTTTGAAACGATGTTTCCAGGAGGCCGATGACAATATAAATTTATGGACAGGAAAAGCTTATTTTCGAGCCCTGTCACAGTATTGCGAGTGGGCAAACCTTTTGGGTGTTAACCAATTGAGGAATAGCCTCACACCCTCCCATGTAATTGCGCAATAACTCAGTTGCAAGCTGACCATTTTAGCCGATTTTCGGCTAGATTTGACAGATTTTTTTGAAAAAAACGAATCTGACAGAAAATGTAGCAGAATAATTTTGTTAGCAGAATTCTGGAAAATTGGGGAATCTAGCAGAAAAATCTAGCAGATTTGTGTTAAACAAGTTTTTTTTTAAAACAAATAAACATTATTTTTAAATAAACGGTTTACCAAACCCTTGCAAAACGGGACAGGCATGCCAGTCTAATGCGCCGAGGTTCCCTGGGACCCTGACGTCTTATTGCACAGTTTATTACCACAACGTAGTGTATAGCACTCCGTACTAATGACGTCACCTTTTCTCAAAATAGCCGGCTGAAACTTTCCACCAGTCATGCCATGCCGGCAGTGCATGCGCGCGATAGCGCATATAGCGTGGTGGCGACGGCCGACGTGTGAAAGTGTGATGTACACTAGAGTACATGCGACAAACAGAGCGTAACGTTAGTGCGGAGTGCTATTCGGTTCATGAAGTTAGGTCTGTAGTAACTAGTATAAAATCAATCAAATGGCTTCTACTAGTAAGCAACGTGATGATCCTCCGAAGAAGAAAGTGAAGGGGAAATTATATGACCAGATTTTTAGAGATGAGTGGTTAACAGATGCGAAACATTCCAAGTGGCTTCGGTGTGATCCAGCGGACTCAAAAAAGGGGAGGTGCATTGTGTGTTGGACATCGTTCGTCTGCAAGAAATTAAACATCGACGACCACGCCAAAAGTGCGAAACATGTGAAGATAATGAAGGATAAATTTGATGTAACTGCTCCTAGGCCACTTGAAGTGCACTTCTCAAAGGACAAAACAGCTAAGGACACTATGAGGGCAGAACTAAAACTTGGAGCTTGGGCTGCAGAGCACAACATTCCCTACCGTGCATTTGACCATTTATCCGATGTTTTAGCCAAGGCTTTCCCTGACAAGGTAGCTCAGAACTTGCAGCTGAAACGCACTAAGGTGTCTTCTTTAGTTACTAATGTGATAGGCAAGGATTTCATTGACGGCATACAGAAAAAACTGAACAGTGAGGATGATAATGGAAAAGTGAAACACAGTATCATCATTGACGAAAGTACAGACCGCTCTGGTGAGAAGCAATTGGCTGTCGTCATAAAATATTTTGATGGACCTGTCATGAAGACACGTCTCCTCGATCTTGTGGCTGTAGCAGAGGGGGATGCAGAATCACTATTCAATGAACTTTCAGCGGTCATCACAAAGAAAGGACTGGACTGGAGTGACTGTGTGGGGTGGTGTGCAGACACCTGCAATGTAATGCATGGTGCTCATGACAGCGTAAAAAGTAGACTGAAACTTGTAAATCCTAACATTGCCACAATGAAGTGCTCCTGCCATAGTGCTGCCCTGGTGGCCTCCCATGCATGTGAAGTTCTGCCTCGATCGTTGGAGAAACTGGTGCATGATATTTATAACTATTTTGCACACTCCAACAAACGTACGGCTGCCTTCAAAGAATTTCAGGAATTCACTGACTGTGAGCCACATAAAATACTAAAACCATGTCAGACGCGGTGGCTGAGCCTACACGAGTGCGTAGCAAGACTTCTTGAGCAGTGGAGGGCTTTACTTCTGTTCATGCAAGATCAAGATCTCATTGAAAAGAATGCACATGCTCATGAGATCCTAGCTGTCATGCGTAACCCGTACATGAAAATGTACCTGGAGTTTCTCTCTTTCATGCTACCGAAAATACTGATCTTCAACAAGACGTTCCAGTCAAGTGGATCCACAATCCATATCCTCACCGATACACTGAAAAAGCTATACTCTGATATTCTGTGTCTCTACCTGAAACCAGCATTTGTAAGACAGTCTCGTTCGTTAGCTGACATCGACCCATCAAGCGAAGCCCTCATGGTGCCGTTGGAATCCACATACATCGGAGTAGCAGCATCTGGGTCACTCACTGCGCTGAATTCAACCAATGAAATGAAGAAAGACTTCCTCCAGATGTGCAGAGCGTTTATGGTTACTGCATGTAAAGAGATCAGGAAGCGGTTTCCCTTATACGACCCCATGTTGACAGCCGCCAGTAAGCTCAAAGTGGATTCGGTGAAGACAGGCCAAGTGGCTTCCTTTGTTGGTGTAATACTGCCTCACTTCCCAGGAGTTATAGCTGATGAGAAGCTGCAAAGGGTGGACGACCTCTGGCGACAGGTCCCGTTCGATGAGGACTTATCCGAAGATCTAGACTTTGTACCTTTTTGGCAGAAAGTTTTCAGCAATGACAACTACAACCCTCTCAGTTACTGTGTGAAAGCGATCATGCTGATACCAGTTGCAAATGCTGATTGTGAGCGAATGTTCTCTGAGCTTCACCAAATCAAGTCTGCGCAACGCAACCGTTTCACAACATCCTCTCTCATGCAAGTTGTAGCAGCTCGGGAAGGAATTCGGGAGACTGGCTGCATTGAATTTGAACCAAGCAAAACAATGTACACGAAATTTAACAGTGCTATGTACGACAAGTGAGTCTCGGGACCCTGCCGTGTGCCAACTTTGCCCTGCAGGTGAGTATATTAACTTGTTTAAAATGTATTGCGTTTCTTAATTAGTCAATTTTATAACATCTGCCCGTTTGTTTTAAGTATATATAATGTGTTTCGTGCGATTTTAGGTGATCTGACAGATTTTTGTCAAATCTAGCAGAATTTTGAAGTGCATCTAGCAGAATTGTTCCATTTTCATCTGGTCACGTTGAGTCAGTTGCCATGTGTCTCTACCGAAGTATGTGTTTGTAACATAGTATACGGTGAGCTGAGTGTGTTATGTCGACTGTCCTCCATGGTTATTCAAACACGTTGCATTGTTCGCTGTCACCATGGAGGAAGATTCTCTTTCTTCCTCCATGCTGTCACTGAGGCTGGTCTAACAACAAGGTTAGGTAAGTTTGATTAAACTTTAATATTAAATCACTATTTATTATTCAGTCACTAACATAATTAATTAATAACATTAACAAAACAGTTTCTAGTCATTTCTAATCTTGAAAGATATACTACACAGCTAGTAACACGTTTTAATTCATTTTATTCAACTTCAACTATTTTATTTTACACAGTACCACACCTGACGACCACAATGTAGGCATACAAACAAGCTGTGAAACAAGGAAGATTAACATTGAACGTTTAATAAAATAGGTTACAATTTAATCTATGAAATAAGTACAGAAAATGCAGGCTACATGGCAGTTGGCACACTACACCTTCAGATGAACATTCAAAATATATAGAAACATTAATTAAAAAAATGAAAAAAAATATTACTAAAAAAATAAAAAATAAACAAACACAAAAATAAACAAACATTAACTAAAAAAATGAATAAATTACACATATAATTAGGTCAAAATGTTGCAAAAGATAGCACCATTTTGCATCTAAGCCCCCTTAAAAATACAAAAAATTCTCAAAGGGGAGGGGGAAACCCCCTTCCCTTAGACCCCTCCCCCGGGACGGCGTTTCGTAAACATCTGGCACCCGGCACTAATTTTGCCCTAGCTAGAACCCTGACACCCATACACAATTTGCAATGAATGTGTAAGGGACAAAGGTACCAATCTTTGCCAGTCTGGAGGTTGCTATACAAAAAGCTTGCCCCAATTATGTAACATAGCAACACTGTCTTTAGTTTGAGGATTTCAAAATTTAGTGTTCAACGAGTTTATTCAAATCTAACTCGCAAATGGCTTATCATTAAAGAGATTGTTTCACATGGTATAATAAATTAGTACAGTCCTACCCCTTTCGTTTGGACCGATTACGGTGGTTGATTTCCGCCAATCTCCAAACACTTTATGGCGCTATAACGCCTATTTCACATTTGTGGACTAAACTGTACGTACGAATTAGTAATTCGTACGTACAACTCAAACTAGTAATTCGTACGTACAATTTAAAGAGATGTAATACTTGCATCAGGGATAATGAATAGAAATTTTGTTTACCCTACAATGATGTGTGACAAGCACTAGTACACTCAGTGCCTTCCCGAGTTCTGCGGAAAAAAATCCACAGGCCAACCCCCGGGTGGGACCCGAACCCACGACCTCCCACACACTAGAGCAGATGTCTTAACGACTAGACCACCGAGCGCGCACGGTGTCGAGGGGCCAGTTCTAAGCCTAGATGTTAATTAGCAGTGGGTACCACAACAATTTAAAGAGATGTACAATACTTGCATTAGGGATAATGATCAATAGTAATTTTGTTTACCCTACACTGATGTGTGACAATAAAGCACTGTACACTCAGTGCCTTCCCGAGTTCTGCGAAAAAAAAATCCACAGGCCAACCCCCAGGCGGGACCCGAACCCACGACCTCCTGCACACTAGAGCAGATGTCTTAACCACTAGACCACCGAGCGCGCCTGGTGTCGAGGGGCCAGTTCGAATCCTATGTTAATTAGCAGCGAGTACTGCAACAATTTAAAGAGATGTAATACTTGCATTGGGGATAATGAATAGTAATTTTGTTTACCCACAACGATGTGTGACAAAAAGCACTGTACACTCAGTGCCAATTCCTTTTTTTTCCGCAGAACTCGGGAAGGCAGTGAGTGTACAGTGCTTGTCACACATCGGTGTAGGGTAAACCAAATTACTATTCATTATCCCCGATGCAAGTATTACATCTCTTTAAATTGTTGCAGTACCCACTGAACATAGGATTCGAACTGGCCCCTCGACACCGGGCACGCTCGGTGGTCTAGTCGTTAAGACATCTGCTCTAGTGTGCGGGAGGTCGTGGGTTCGGGTCCCACCCGGGGGTTGGTCTGTGGATTTTTTTTCTGCAGAACTCGGGAAGGCACTGAGTGTACAGTGCTTGTCACACATCGGTGTAGGGTAAACAAAATTACTATTCATTATCCCTAATGCAAGTATTGTACATCTCTTTAAATTGTTGCTGTACCCACTGCTAATTAACATAGGATTCGAACTGGCCCCTCGACACCGGGCGCGCTTGGTGGTCTAGTCGCTAAGACATCTGCTCTAGTGTGCGGGAGGTCGTGGGTTTGGGTCCCACCCGGGGGTTGGTCTGTGGATTTTTTTTCTGCAGAACTCGGGAAGGCACTGAGTGTACATTTGTGTAGGGTAAACAAAAATTACTAATCGAACATACAACTCGAATTAGTAATACGGACGGTTGCATTGGCTGGAAATGCGTATACATTTACCTTTGACCTCTTGTTTTTACAATGATTTTTCAGTAATTACAGGACTATTGAGTTACACTTTTAGACGAAAAGGCTCACAAAAGTATACTTTGTAATTCTGAAGACGTAAATTATGTTATTTTGAAAAATTTGAGGATGGTGTCTACCTTTTAATTGAAGAAAAATGCTGTAAAAAAAAGTGGCAGGGAATAGCACTCTGCACTAATGACGTAAACATACCCGGATGTCGGACAAACTTTCCACCACATGTGTGTACGCTCACGCGATCACCGCATCGGCGCACCAGATCGCAGTACTAGTGCAAAAAAAAAAAAAACATGTACGCGGACATACTTCAGTGAAGTTTGACACGCTGTCTGAGATCCGGGTACTTTCTTCTATTTTCAG
>CM055835.1:30767030-30871482 GCA_029582265.1 Zoroaster sp. YZ-2022 | reverse complement strand
GATTGACACGTAATATAAAGTAAATTTTTATATAATAATTTGTTAATTTGAATATGTTGTACCTTCCATTCAAATTATCCTGATCAGGGAAGATCATCTCTTCTCCTCTGTCAATTTATGTGTAAATTAGTTGCTTCTCTACTTCTTACTGCTATTTTCTTGTGTATGTTTTTAGCCCTCCTGTCTGATAATTAAAGACCCATTAGTATGGTTACCTGAACAGTTACGCCCATTGCCTTCATATCCATCTTTGCATGTACATCCATAAGACCCCACAGTGTTCCTGCAGTCAGCATTGATGTTACAATCATTGGAAAGGCTGCATTCATTTATATCTGCAACAAAAAATACAATTAAATAACATTAATGATAAATAGCGGGTAGCCAATGGTTCATCATTCAAGTTTCAAAATTCAATACACCAACCTGAGCATATCCTGCCATCACCATTGTCATCTCTAAATCCCGAGTTACAAGTGCAATTAAATCCTCCAGGATTATTCATGCATGAAGCATACTCAGAACAATCATCCATTTCAAGTCTGCACTCATCAATATCTACACAGAAACAGAGAGAGAAAATAAATATTCCATTTACAAGATAAATATATATTTAAAGTCAATGTTAAAATATCTGTATGTAAATAATAAAGACAGCTATCAACGATAAATATCTAAATCTGTTCATTTGTATTTAACTCCACAGACACCAATAACACTATGAACAACTTCACCCTGAAAATACATTTTTCCGTGAAATAACAGTTCACCGTAATTTCACAGTGTCACTTCCTGTCAGATATTGGCAATAATGTTCATGGTGATTTCAAAGCAAATTCACGGTGCTCTTGAGAATTATTGAGCTGCCCCAAAACTGCCATGAGAAGTTCATGCCGTTTTCACGGCAAAGGAGTATTTCATGGCATTTTCATGGTGTTGTGTCGTTATGAAATTGCCATGAACTATTTATTTTACAGTAAATCACATTTTCAAGGCATTTTTAGGGTAAAGTTATTCATAGTGTAAAACAATTATATTATAAATGTTACTTGACTTCAAACACTTCCTATATCAAAATGAAGTTTGATATAAGCATCTAAACTTATTTCTTATATAATAACTTCAGAAGTAGTCATACCAAAACACCTCCTTCCATCAATTTGTAACTCAAATCCTGACATACAGCTGCAGTTGAAGCTTTGTAAGACATTGACGCAAACTTGATCACATCCCATACCACCATCACTTGTTGGAGTATACTCAGCGCATTCATCAATATCTAAGAAGAGTTACAGTTGAACAGGATATTTCACATGGGAAACACAAATAAATATGCACATTTACAAAAGTACCCAGATAGCAACTTTTAGCTGTACTTTCCCTTCAATGTATATCTTGATACAAAGAAAGTAAGCATACTCTTAGAAGCAGTTGTGTGCTTATTACCAATGCTGTACCTTCCCTTCAATGTATATCTTGATACAAAGAAAGCAAGCATACTCTTAGAAGCAGTCTTGCCAACATTACCAATGCTGTACCTTCCCTTCAATGTATATCTTGATACAAAGAAAGCAAGCATACTCTTAGAAGCAGTTTGGCCAACATTACCAATGCTGTACCTTCCCTTCAATGTATATCTTGATACAAAGAAAGCAAGCATACTCTTAGAAGCAGTCTTGCCAACATTACCAATGCTGTACCTTCCCTTCAATGTATATCTTGATACAAAGAAAGCAAGCATACTCTTAGAAGCAGTCTTGCCAACATTACCAATGCTGTACCTTCCCTTCAATGTATATCTTGATACAAAGAAATCAAGCATACTCTTAGAAGCAGTTTTGCAAATATTACCAACATTGTACTAGAGCCTTACTGAAAAATCAACCAGTCATGAAATCATTATTTATAGAATCATCTGTTTATCTGCTATATTTACTTTCTTAGGCCTTAAATACATTTCCTTTACATACCCTCACAAGCTTTGCCATCTCCAGTAAGGCCTTGTGGACATGAGCCACATGAACTGTTCATTGATGGAGGGTCTTCATCAATACAAGTGATACCCATGAAGCAAGGGTTATCAGCACATGCATCAAAGTTGTCTTGACAAAAGTCTCCAGTCCAGCCTGGTAGACACTCACACAACACAACCTGGTATAAAAACAAAACTGATAAATGAATGCAATGGCTTATCTCATTGATTTAATTATTTCACTGATGTAATTAAGATCACTGGGTTTGAGACCAATACATATTGGAATGCGAGACAGACAGTAACAAAACAAAAAAAACTGGTCAAAATACAAAAGTTATAGGTGGCTGTTGATTAGATTACTTTCCCCATGAAGTAAATTTTATGAGTGTGACTTATTAAGGTACTCCTTGGATAAATATCAAATATGAATTACAAAAAGTCATCCACTTTTCAAAGTTAACAAAATATTTCCTAAAATAGAAAACAAACACATCCCTCACTGGGCAAAATGAAAATTATTCTCTTGTTTTTGTGTCAGTTGTTATAATTATGTGATGTAACACTTAGCTATAGCTTTTGCTTAGCTTGGGCTGCTTTTCATCTTGAGATGGTTCTAGCAGGCACCACTGTGAATTAGTTATAAAAAGTTAAAACAATTATTGACTTTCGCAGTTGAAATTATCACAACATGTGTGATCATTTGGTGATCACCAAAATCAGACTTGCAAATATGTGAGCCCTGTGCCAGTTGTTACAATAAGCAGGCCCACAACAAAAGATTAAATAACTAGGAATAATGCAGACGCTACAAGAAAAGACTTCAGTTTCATTTGTTCTTACCACAAATCTATCCACTGCTATGTTACTTTCCAGAGTGTAGTTATCAAACAGGCATGTTCCACCATTCATACAGTCACACACCTTCACTATGGGTTCTATGGTAGAATTCACTTTACCATCAGACACTATGATCCCAAGTTTGACCTTTGACTTGTCAGCAGGCTTCCATTTGAACAAACCATCTTTACAAAAATTCAAATCAAATAACATTTTAGTATGTATAATTGGTAGGGAAAATTACTAAGTTAGTATGTTAGAGTGTAAGTTGGTGACTCTTATGCTGTTATTATGCTTTCAAGAATTATATCAAGGAATGACTACGAGAATGTTACTATATCTGTGATTTCTTTACTTTTTAAAATTGAAATAGCTTATTTGTCTCTCATCAAACAAACTTAAACATAATTGTTGAAAAGATTTATATGACCAACCTTCAGATGACAATGTTGCTCCTTGGATGTCTTCATACAGCCCATATGTCAGCATATCCCCATCAGCATCAATAGCTGATATTTGATGGGTGAAGTTTTGTCCAACGATGACTTGAAATGATTCAACATTGATGGTGATGTTCGGTGGAATGTTAGCTGAAATACAAAAAATAAAATAGCTTGAACCTGTTCAACCTCATGTGCTGTCACAAAACGCTCTTCATTTCCCCTGATATCTATAAAATCATTGGAGCGGAATATCAAATTACTACTAATGGATCTAATCACTTAGAATTTAATTATTCTTTCAAGATGCACATTAGTCATCTTAAATTACAGGGTTTTAAACCAGTGAGGTTAAGTACTATCCAAGTAAGACATCAAGGAAAGGAACATAAACTTACAAATGAGTTCATTGGTCATGGTATTGGCCATAGCCTGTACCATTGTGTTTCCACTGAGTTCCATATCATTAGTTGCCAGTCTATCATATAGACAAACTGTGTTGTTACCGCACTGCTCACGTGCTGCAGCAAGTTTTTCAGCTGAAGCATCAGATATGAGGTCCTCTAAGAAATGTGGTACAAAGTCTTCATCATTGTAGCTTGCCCAGTTGTCATTGTCAGTGTAATAGAAAAAGGATGTTGAAGGAGTTGTACGCCCTGTACAGTGAGAAAAAGAATATATTTATCTAATATGGAGAGTCGTGGCCAAGCGGTCTAGTACATCGGACTCAAGTTCTGGTGTTGTCAGAATGTAGGTTCGAATCCCGGCCTGGCAAGTCGCAATTCTTGTGTTCTTAAGCAAGACACTTAACCATAATTGCTTTGTTCTTCGGATGGGACGTTAAGCCATAGGTCCCGTGTACTAGATTAAGTAATGCACGTAAAAGAACCCAGAACACTTATCATGGAAGAGTAGGAGTTTACCCCAGTGTTTCTGGTTCACATAACAAGCGCCCTTGTTTCCTGGGCACCTTTGAAAAACAGTGTTTCACTGAAAGGTCTCCCCAGGTTAAATAATAAATAAATAAATATTGTTCGAGTGCATGACCACAATCAGGTAATAGTAGGAGAACATTGTGGGTGTACATGTCCACTGTAATGAGTCTATATTGTGTGGATCACTATCAAGCTAAAGCACAGTGTGATTTATGTCTTCATTACAATATCAATTAAGGATTTACTAGTTTATTACTTCTATAAGCACATTTCTAAAAATGAATATGGGTTTAACTTTGCCCTTGTCAAATAAATAAACACAATTATCATGACTATAATTAAAGAGGTTCCTCAAACACATAATTAAGATCACAGAAATAACAGTTACTCACAGGTGTTACCAAAATCAAATTGGTCTCGTTCTAGCATTTCTCCATTATTTCCTGTAGGTTGTTGGAAACTGCCATTTCTTCGGAGAAACTCATTATTTTGGTTATCATCCCAGATACCTGGAGTACAAGTGAAAATAAGAATTATCATTACAGGAATTCTACATGCTAAACCAAGAGAGTGTTGTAGTAATGACACAAAGAAGGCCATGAGGCATCCTTTTGTATCACGCATCAGGGTTACATCATTATACCTGGTCAATTAGAAACAAAACTTATGGTTTGTACAGAACAGACAAGTGAACAGTTTTAAAAACTGAAGTAAATAAGAACAAGTTGGCAGGGTATTTTGTTCACATATTACTTATGAATTTATATTGTGTACATGTACTAGAATATAAATCAAATGACAGTATGTAATGCTAAAATTCATGAGTTGTACAAATACTTTTCAATTAAACAATTTACCCATCAATCCTTTAGTTTTTCCTTTATATTCATCTGGTAGGTTGATTTCCAATTCAGCAATACCATTGATTGCCTTGACTGCTAGTTGAATACCTGACGAAGACCATATTGCAGCAATCCTAGGAGGAGTACTGCTCTCTCTAAATACAGTAAAATTGTTGAATGGCAAACCTAAAACAAATGTGAGGAATAAATTGCGACAGTAAAATATAAAATGAGTCGAGTTTGCAGTGTGACTGATCATCTCAAAATGTCAAACTAATTGTTATTCTTGCAATGTTCATTTGATTTGCTTTTCTTCTTCCTTTCTAATTGACTGTAAACAACTTTAATTAATTTTTGAAGTACATATATCTTTAATGTTGTGAATATTGCTAACTAAATATAATCAAATCAGAAACTGCCAACAGAGGGCAGCACTCTTTCAAACAGCAGTTTTGTTGTGAACTGATGCAAATAAAGTTGATACTATTGAAAGAGTTTTTCATGTTTTAATTTCAAACAAAAACATCCTGAACCACAATATACACATAAAGAAGATAATAGGGACAAGGTTGTAACACTTACCATTTGCTGTGGGTACAACAACTGTTCCATCTACTGTTACAATCAGATCACTAGCCTGTTCATTTAGTTTAATTTCAATCTATACAAAAATATAGTCAAGAACTTGAATTAATGCTCTAAAATTACACATCAACTCACCGTAAACAAATAGGTCCAAATAAACTTAATTACAAAAAAGAAATTTACAGTACAATACTCAGAGTAAAGACCACATATTAAAACTATTTATGGTTGGTCAAAAAGGCCACAGTTTAAATAATGGACCGAGTCAATGGACAGTAGTTACAAATAACAGATGGTACATCAGCTATACACAGCCAAGAATCCAGAGAGGTTTGTATCATGGACCGAGTCAATGGACAGTAGCTACAAATAACAGATGGTACATTAGCTATACACAGCCAAGAATCCAGAGAGGTTTGTATCATGGACCGAGCCAATGGACAGTAGCTACAAATAACAGATGGTACACAGCTATACACAGCCAAGAATCCAGAGAGGTTTGTATCATGGACCGAGCCAATGGACAGTAGCTACAAATAACAGATGGTACATCAGCTATACACAGCCAAGAATCCAGAGAGGTTTGTATCATGGACCGAGCCAATGGACAGTAGCTACAAATAACAGATGGTACATTAGCTATACACAGCCAAGAATCCAGAGAGGTTTGTATCATGGACCGAGCCAATGGACAGTAGCTACAAATAACAGATGGTACATCAGCTATACACAGCCAAGAATCCAGAGAGGTTTGTATCATGGACCAAGCCAATGGACAGTAGCTACAAATAACAGATGGTACATTAGCTATACACAGCCAAGAATACAGAGAGGTTTGTATCATGGACCAAGCAACGGCGGATCTAGGCCCAAAGTTTAGGGGGGGCCAAATGCTCAGTGGAGGGGCGTATTTGCGAGCGCAAAACGTTTCTGGTGGGGTTTGTTTGTTTTGTGGGTCTAGACGACAATACTTGATTTAGTATGAAATTTCAGTGATAAGCTTTGGATTTGAACCCGCAACCTTGTGATTGTAGGCTAGGTCCTGCGGTCTAACCACTTGACTAATGCAGGGTTTCCGGAAATGCTTAGCTTCTGGTTGCTCTGAGCGGACAAATATTATTCATAAATAGATTAGCTTTTTCCACTGTATATGAGCCCTATAATGGTCGTTGAAATACCTGTATGGCAAAATGTGGCGATTGGAGGAAACAACAACAATCAGTTAAAGCAAGAAACTAAAGTTCAATCGATGGACACCGCTTGTGGCGAAGTACTCAATAACCCGAGTGGTGGTTGGGAGACGGTCACGATGAGCTTGAAGGAGGATGGAAGACGAATCTTTCAAGTCACTGCTCCTGCTCGTACTCACAAGATTGAAATGCGTTTTATGCACGCGATGTTCGCGCCAAGTCTAAACGTAGGCCTACATTGCGGACATTGCATGGCTCACCTAATATCCAGGAAACTCCACACAACCAGTCGCGTGTGCATAAGCCATGCATACAATCACCGTGTACGCCTCGTCTAATGCAGCTTGGCTTAACTGCACAAACAACCATTGCAAATTTTGTGGCAATGTTGGATCGTGAGTAGGATTATGAACACATTCATGTAGCCAATCAGTGTGTTGTAATTTGCATACTTTAACAAAAGCTGAACGTATAAGCAAGACTTAGCTGCCCAAGGAGGGGGCGTAAAGTTGTGGGGTTTTGTTTTGTCTCTCTTTTTCCCCCTTTTTTTTCTTCTTTTCTTTTCTTTTCTTTTCTTTTTTTTTTTTTTTTGGGGGGGGGGCGTACAGCTTCGGTTTTTTGGGGGGGCCATGGCCCCCGTTGGCCCCCCCCTGGATCCGCCATTGGGACCAAGCCAATGGACAGTAGCTACAAATAACAGATGGTACATCAGCTATACACAGCCAAGAATCCAGAGAGGTTTGTATCATGGACCAAGCCAATGGACAGTAGCTACAAATAACAGATGGTACATCAGCTATACACAGCCAAGAATCCAGAGAGGTTTGTATCATGGACCAAGCCAATGGACAGTAGCTACAAATAACAGATGGTACATTAGCTATACACAGCCAAGAATACAGAGAGGTTTGTATCATGGACCAAGCCAATGGACAGTAGCTACAAATAACAGATGGTACATCAGCTATACACACAGCCAAGAATCCAGAGAGGTTTGTATCATGGACCGAGCCAATGGACAGTAGCTACAAATAATAGATGGTATATCAGCTGTACACAGCCAAGAATCCAGAGAGGTTACATGTATAATTCAGTTCCTTAGTATATCATTATAATATAAAAATTATGGTATGTTTCCAATAACTTGCCTGTGAGTTATCACCATGTCTTGCAGCCACTGCACTGATATATGTTGCATTAGTTAGTTCTTGGGTGTCGCTGTCAACAACACGCAGAGTTCTTGCTTGTAACTCAAACATTACAGTTGTGGTATCGTCAGTTAGTACAAAAGTGAATTCCCCAAGTCCATTGAAGGTGTATTCCACTTTGTCCAGGGTTGTAAGATGTGGGTCACCAAATAAAAAACCTGTGCCATAAGCAAATGTGATTAAAATATTTGAAGACTTTCAAATTGTTTAAGTAAAACACATCTACAAAGACTATTCTGGTTTCTGGTCAGAAATCATTTTTTTAATATGTATTTTCTTTTTAATTTGTAAATTATTTTTGATTTTTTGTTGTTGATTTTGTACTTGAAATTGATTTCAAGTACAAAATCAACAAAATTTGAAATTTAATTGTTTTGGTAACCACTTAAATTTCTGTGAGACAAAATGCACTATGAGTATGATCAATTAACATCAAAGTAAAAAGTGTAAATAAACCAAACTTAAGCATCTCAACAAACAATCATAAAGTAAAGTGACAATCATTTTCTTCAATGACTAGAGATTAAAAAATATTGTTAAGTGCAAATAAACGTAGCATGAAAACAAACATTATTCTGGTAAATAATGTTCTCATAGTTTGGTCTTAAGTTTAAGTTCACAGCAAAATTGGTTGTATCAAGTGAGAATGATCGTTTGTACTTTATTTTGTTAAAAAATAAAACAAATCAAGAATCTTATTTCATTATATACTATGCAATTTATTTACTAATTGAAATTAAAAACAAAAGTACTGTAAAGCCTACCAAATCTAAAACGTGTTATTCTGTAGCATGCCACAAGAGGGCGCCGTGCAAGGTACAAATTACACAGGTCACTCTTCTCACAGCAATAAAAACGAGGCAAAACTTCTTCCACTGAAAATAAAGTTCAATTATAACTCACTTGTTATTCACTTATTAATATCCAAAAAATCATTATTCCACATCTTTCAAATGCTATCACCAATTGAAGTTCTAATATTCAGATTTTAACTGAGTTTTTGTTGACATTATTTGCTTAAATAAAACAAACTTCATACAATCTCCAGCTTTTGACATTTTGACATTATACAGTTTATGGTGCCTGCATACTGCATTATTATTTTTGTTTCAGTTTCCCACACATCTTATGCAAATCATGTACAAAATGAACTCACCAAACCACTGCTGATAAAGGTTATTATTGAAAAACAACCCGCTGAGTGGGTACCTCTCAAGAACAGATGCAGAATGCGCAGTTACAGCACCAGTCCAAATGCTACCAAACAAAAGGCTATAACAGCACCTTGGTCCAGGAAAACCAGGAAATTGAAACCGGTTCACATAACAAACTGCTATATCTGCACAGAACGATTTAAGAAAAGTATGAAAACATAACCAAGTATTTGTCCATACAACTGTCATATATAAATAATCAAAATCAAACATTACAGGTTAAATATTGAAAACGTAACCGTAAAATGAAAACGTAATATAAATAAACAAAATTACACATTACATTAAATATGTGTGAAACTTTAATTTAAATCACACATTTTTTAAACCTTTTCGACAGCAATGATTTGTCTTTCCTATATGTCTTAAAGAAAAGATTTAAATTACTTTTTAATGAAATATCATTGTAGAGCAGTCCAAAGTGCAAATATTTGACTGGCAATAAATGCATGAAACCAACCAAATTGTAGGTAAAATAAGTTTCCCCAAAAACCGTTCCAAAATATTTAGCTGAATTTTTCAGAGAGTGATTTGTTTACATATATCTTGATCATCATAAAGGATTTAACATGATCATTGTATTTTTATATCAAATAAATTTGAAAGTGTATTCATAGTTTTTCAAAACAAATAAGGGCCAATACATTTTCCAATCCCAACTATACTGTTTCTTCTCTGATATTCAATGAAATGAAAGGTTGGCTTATTAATCTTCTTATAAATTATTTATGGTAAGAACAATATGTGAAGACCCTTCCATACAAACAGGTGTCTTGATTAATAAATAGCTTACCAAAATATTCAGATGGAGTCGAAGGCAGAACTATTTCATATCCTACATAAGCAAAGCGGAAATCCCGCCGTGCAACGAAATGGCTACATGGGCAGAATGGACGTGAACTAAACAAAAATGTATCTCGCTGACCATCATACCACTCAAGACAGAACTTAAATGGATTGATAAAGTCTGGTCGGTTGTTATCAAGTTGGTACAACCAGCAACCTTTCTGTCCTGTGTTTCCAATCACTTGATCCGGTTTGTAGCGTTGAGACAATGGAATAGATAGGTAGGTACTTTGTGCATCAGATCCATCACATGTGAAGCCTGAAATGATGTAAGGATTCCCTAACAGGTCTGGATTCCAGTTCATATCACCATAGATGAAGATGACAAAGCTATGAATGGCGTCAGTAAAAAGCACAGCTTGGAAAGTGTTTGTCTCCTGAATAAAAAAAATATATGATAGTACATTACTACATGTACTATTATTTTGTTCTTAATGATGTTTTTTTCTGATGATGCAATATCAAAACCTAAATAATGAATGTTAACAATCTCAGTTTAGGTTTAGTGGATGGATGATGAAACATGAACAATTTCATTTAAACTGAAATATTTTATTCTACTGCAAGAACAAGAACTCTGATAGACCCCAAGGGTCTTAACCTTTTTTTATAATCCATGGGTCTTAACCTTGATATATAATCCAGGGGTCTTACAACAAGAAAATCACAGCTAACAATAGATTTAAATTATTTTCTAACAGGAATTATCCAGACTTAGCTTTGAGAGAAAGTAAGGAAACATAAAGACACAATGCTAACCTGCGATGGTGATATAGCAGATACATTAAACCATGTTATTACTAACATCCAATTAGCTGCAAAGGTACCATGCTGAGGGTCAGAGGTCACTCTAGCACTGACTAAATCCAACATTTCCTGGTTAACGCCTGGTTTAGTGACATCGTATTCCTGTATGATGGTAGAATACACAAAAACATGAGTATGTGAAAAGAGATGACCTACATGTAAATCACTTGCCCACATTCAAAATATTTCAGTAAAACAAGTGAAAATATTTTCAAAAAATGTATATAAAAGACAATTCAACATTATGGATCAAAATTTTTATAGAAAACTTTTTTTTCTATAAACTGAATACATGAAAAGCAACTTCATTAATATAACTTACTCCAGCACCTGAAATCTTTCATACTGTGAGTTCTACTTGTTAATATTTACAAATGATAATATTTACAAATGAACTAACCTGATAAAAGACATTGTTATCCATACCAGTCAACATACTGGCTTTAACATCTGCCCAGAATGGAGAAATAATGGCTTTGTTGTCTAGATTGAGATCAAACATCTGACTAAATGTACTTGGATATGAGTATTCAGCTGATCCGCTATCAAGTAAAACAATGATCCCATTGTCGGTGAACTGAAAGGCAAAAGTAATATGTTTATAGAAATCTTATTGAAATCCAACTATAAAACAAAACTCTTATTAATCACGTAATGGCATACAAATGCAGAAATGGTGCACTACATCAAGGCATTTGGTGACAAGTACTCAATACTCAGGCTGGTGTCATTGGTGGATCCAGGGGGACTAAGGGGGCTGTACCCCCCCCCCTAAAATCGTATAAAAAATTGTTTTAAATTAAAAAGGGAGAGAAAAAGAGAGAGAGAGGGGTAGGGGAGGGGAGAACGCACTCCCATTCCCTCACTGTGCTTTGTTTTTCTCTCCCTTTGATTATTTCATTGTAATTTTTGTAGTACTGAATAATAATTGTTTTTGATTCTCAGCCCCCCCTAAAAATGTTCTGGATCCGCCCATGGGTGTATTCATATCAGAACTCACATCCAAAAACTCATGTATTTGTAGCCAAGTAGGTGTATTAGAGAGAAATCAACTGAAAATTATTATTGGTAATTTAAACAAGTGGCATTCAGAATCTGCAAAGAAAAACGTTGAATAGAGATTTTACATTTCTAAGTAATGTATAGCGAGAAATGCAAGAAATTGGTTTTGTACTTGTACTTTTGACCTTGGATCTGTGGACTCAATAATGCAGAATGCCTGAAAATTTGTGTTAAGTTATCTTTCCATCAGTACAAAACAATAACAGCTACATTTGTATACAAGTTGTTTTCATTGATACTTACATAAAGATGGCGGTAGAGCTTATTACAATGTGGGAAGTGGTAGGGAGGTGTAAATATTCCTGAAGTAATGTCCTTCCGCAATAAAGTGCCTTGATCCTGACAAAAAGAAGTTGGTATAAATCATACAGTAGAAAATAATTTGCAGATATTCAATTATTTAATTTTTCGCAAAATCATTGTTATTGGCCTTATGTTTCATACCTAGCAGGTTCTTTCTCAAAGGCATAGAAAGACACTCACTCTACCTTTGAGAAAGAACCTGCTAGGTTCAAAACGTAAGGCCAATAACAATGATTTTACATTTATACTATAGGTCCTTTAGGTTAGTAAGCTGTTTACAACAGCTAATTCTCCATTTATTTCCATTATTCACGTTTCTCGTGTTAATTTAATAAATACACCTGACAATTAAAACATTCTGATTTGTCAGAGTTCATATACGGATGTATTTAGCATAATTAATAATAATTATCTGGCAATTACCAATGTTGTAACTTCCATTTAAAGGATTGTGGTTATAATGGATTGAGTTTTATCCTATAGTAAAGACCATGTGACAAACTTTAATTCCCTTAATATTCCATACAAAAGATTATCATGAAATCAAGATTTTGTTAATACCAGAATGTTGCCTAGTTTGTAGAGGTCTGTATAAGGAAGATTTTTGTTAAACTTCAACATGTTGTTATGGATAGTGGGTATATGAAGATAACTGTAATTATTTGATTAATTACTTCACATTAGTAAAAGTACATCACTTACGATTGGTGAGAGAATATTATCTCCAGCATCCAACCCAAATGGGAAAAGCTTGCTCTCTGTAATGAAAGTAATACAATTAAATGGTTTGTAGTGAAGAACTCATAATAAATGCTGCACAATTAAGTAGAAACTTAAATATTTATAACATATCTATAGTATATAAAAAAATTCTCTATGACATAAAAATGTTCACAGATAATTTTGTAAATAACAAAATCTGGCTCATGAAGACTTCTTATCTATTTGTTTGGAGAAAGTCAGAACTGGCCCCCTTAATTTTTAGATTTGTTTTAATTTTGATTTTAATTTTGATTTTATGAATGAGCAATAGAAATCATTGCCCACTGGATATTGCATTCAATGTTTTGCAGAAACACAATGTACCCACTTCTTAGAAGTGATACAATCTAGGCCCATTTGCTTACACATAACCTGAATCCTCCATGCACACGTGTTTCTTATCTGTGATACATGTACATGGCCAGGGACCCTCCCTGCATGCATGGAGCAATAAACAGTGTCCACTGACCCAAGAACTGGCCTTGCAATCACTACAACAAACATGGATGTACATGTACCATGGAAAGGCAAGTATGCCTAATAACCTCAATCCTCCAAAATTCTTCACTTTAGCAAAGAGGATTTTTGGAAGATTTGGGAAGGTTAGGGTTAATAAGAGCTTACCTGAAACAGTAACATTGAATTGGCACATTCCAGTATTCCCAGAATTATCAGTAGCTGTACACGTCACTGTTGTTGTACCAACGGGAAATGAATCTCCTGGCATCACAGAGGTAGCACCAGACACCGATGGTATAGTGCAAATAGCAGATACTGAGCCATCAACGTCATCCATAGCCACTACTGGTGACCAGTTGACGATGCCCTCATTAGTTCCTGGCATTGCAATCATCGAAAGAGAGGCTGGACAGACGACCATCGGCTTCTTATTGTCTGAAATTACATCGTGTCTTAATTTTAATTACAGGGAGATGTGGATGATGGGAAGGGGCATTTGAATTACTCCTCAAAGTATAACTTGACCATTTATTTGAAAATTTTGAGCAAATATTCCCTCCCTTTGGTCATGTGCCCTTCCTCCTATAAAATACAAAATAATAATTAATTCAAAACTAGTCTACAAACCATTTGTGTCACTCAATTACTATGCTCATAATCTTGAGTAAATATTCAGTTCAGATAGTAACAATAATAATAATAATAATAATAATAAAGATTTGTAGCGCGCACATATCCACCCTGCTGGGCGCTCAAGGCGCGGAAACAAAGAAAAACATAAATACAAACAATATACAACAATAGCATAGGGAAAAAAATTATGTACTGATGAGATACATGTACCTACAATGCAATTACAAATATACATCATCTTTGAAGAATTGTGACATAAGATGAGTTTTAAGCATCGACTTAAATCTAGTTATACTATGACAAGATTTGAGTTTAGTTGGAAGATGATTCCAGAGTCTTGGAGCCGCGACAGAAAAAGACATATCACCCCAGTTCCGTTTTGAAGTTGGTTTCTTTATGAGTGACATGTTGTTGGAGCGCAAATTGCGTGATGGAGTGTAGACTTTAAGCAGTTCAGAAATATAAATTGGAGCAATGTTATTAAAAGATTTGTGAACAATTAGCATAAGTACAGTTTTTCTATTAATAAATATCATTTTAATATAGTGTCTAAAAGTACTGCCCTACTCACCGACAATCCATACATGAGACATGCATTGAGCGGTATTTCCAGCTGCATCCATTGCTGTGATGATACGTAAGTAGTGACCAATATGAAATACTTCTACAAATATATAGCCATTCTGCCAGTCTATAGTAACAGTGATAACCTTTAGGCTAACTACCTCAACTTCTGTATAGGTAGCGTTATATACTGTAACTGGACCTGCATTGTCACTAGCAGTAGGAAATGTCCAGGTCACACTCAGTTCAGCTGAGTTGGATGGTACATACAGTGTGGTATTGGCAGGACAGTTCTGTAACACAGGTGGGTGAATGTCTATGGAATTAAAGAATTCAATAAGAAATAATGAGAATAAGGAAAATGTTACTGTTGCTCCAACTATAAATTACCTTCTGTTAACCAAGGGCAGGTAACTTTGGAAAAAGGTTTTGAGGCCAAATCAAAGTAAGGATTACAATACCCAAAACACACTGAAAAGACAAACAACAAAGAACATTTAAAAGAGGGGCAAGATGGTCAAGAGGTGACAAAGGTGACAAAGTCCTGTAACAAAAAGGTTCAGTATGCCAACAAAACACCCAAAACAAACATCGCCATTACAATTAAAAACATTGGAATGGCTGGCATTAAATCCTTATTAAACACTTACATGTACCTATTAGAGTGACCATAAAGCCACACATTGCAGTGTTGCCTGCAGCATCGTATGCATTACATGTCACCAGTGTGTCACCAACTTCAAACAAGTCCCCTGAATTCACTTCTACAGTTTCATTATCACATCTAATCCAGCAAGTGGTATAGACGTCACAATCGACAATGTCAGTGGCATTGACCATCCAGACTACTGTACTTCCATTGGTACCCATGCTCACATTGACAGCAATGTCAGCTGGGCAGGATATATCTGGACTTTCATTGTCTGTTCAAAATGTAAAGAAAAGAATCATCAGTAAATAAATTTAACCAGTTCATAATAATTCAATTCATTTGGCAGCAATTCATTAAGTCAAGTGGTGACTGAAGTCAGATTTGATTTGAATTACAAACATCTCTTGGAATAAGACATATCTGCTAAAGACGTTGGAAAGGTGTATTGTATTTGAAAGTACATTTCTATTCATGAATTACTTCAAATCAGGGGAAACATTATAAAGTACTAGTATATGATGAATTTCCATTTAGTCTCTGTCTCAAGCCAATGGGGTCTCAAAATTTGGAGATCTGTGACAAACATTGTGTGATTGTTGTGCATTTATACGGTATCGGCATTCATGAAACTAAACAATTGTTTAGTTACTATAACTCGCAGTTCATGTGTAAGCAACCTCTTTTTTGATGAGCATATCCATGGGAAGCCCAAATGTACAACTCGTGCCTAGTACGTACTAGGTTCAGTATGGATTGAGACATAGTATTAGCCAGCAATACCTTTGGGTGTCTTTTGGATGCCCAGTTTCCTCAATGGACACCCTGTTTTATTTGTAATACACATGCAAAAGTATTGTAAGTTAAAGTTTTGGACACCGTGTTTTTCAAAGAATATAAAATTTGGATGCCCTATCTCCACCATCCTGGCTAATACTCTGGATTGAGATGAGCTTGGTTCAACTCTTTACATGTTCTACCTTTTTTAAATGGATAACTGCACTGAATGTTTATTGTATTAATGAAAACCATTTTGTTTACATGCAAGTATAAATTCAAAATATAATTTCAAAATGTTTCTACGAGTCATTTATACGATAATTACTTTTGAGTATGTGTAGCAACAAATCACACACAACATTGTGGTCCATTAGTTTTATAATGCAGGCTCAAGGACACAAGCACCCCGGTCGTGGCTGGGATTCGAACCCACATTCTGACGACTCAGCCATCAGAACACAAATCCGATGCACTAAACCGCTCGACCATGGCACTCCATACAAGTTTATAAAGTTTTATAAAGCAGGCTCTTGCTTCAAAGAGTGTGACTTACATTTGTTTTGTGTTAATATTTTTTTCATTTAAAGCAAAGGACGCCAATTAAGTCTCTTTATTTGCATTATTGTATGTAACAAATCCAATAAGTATACACTTCTATACACTTGTAAGATAATCTAATTTCAATTATCTTTCCATAGATACTCACCAATGATCGAAATGTAAGATTCACATGAAGCATTATTCCCAGCTAGATCTGTCACTGTGATGGTAAATTTATAGTGCCCAATATGAAATACCTGTATACAGATATCTACATCGCCATTCTGCCAGCAAATAGTAAAAGTGATGTTACACAAGCTTTCTACATCAACTTCTACATATGTTACATTGTATGTCACTGGACATGCATTGTCTGTGGCATTAGGTAAGGTCAAGTTTACACTCAGTTCAGTTGAGTTCAGAGTGGTATTACCAACGCAGTTCTCCAACACAGGTGGTGTATTGTCTATAGAAAATAAGATGTAATAAGAAATGGTTAGAATAAACACAAATAACATGCTATATGTTAAATTATTAATAATAGTATGGTTATTTGCACTGTGCATGAGCTGTTCATGAGGGCATATGACGTTAGATCACCAATATTTCAAAATCATTCTTGCATAATTGTATGTACAACGCTCATTTGATACCACAATGGTATCATGAAGACACTAGATGCAATTTTACCATTAGAGGGCTACAATGTGAACAGAGCGTATAGTCAACAAACACTGAAATCAACGTCCACAGTAATAAGCCATTTGTTTTCAATAAAGTGTGGAGTACAGGTTAGAGTATTAACAATATATGTACCAATAAGACTAAAGTTGCATGTTGACAGAAAATTAAATTTCATTTATCTTTCCTTAGAAACTTACCAAGGATCCAAATGTAAAAGACACATGGAGCACTATTCCCAGCAAGATCTATCGCTGTGATGATAACTTTGTAGTGTCCAATATGAAATACCTGTATGCAAAGATCTACACTGCCATTCTGCCAGCATAAATCAGAAGTGATGGAGCAATTTACTACATCAACTTCCTCATATGTTACGTTGTATGTCAGTGGACATGCATTGTCCATGGCATCAGGCAAAGTCAAGTTCATACTCAGTTCAGTTGAGTTGGAGGGTACATACAGTGTGGTATTAGAAATCAAGCTCACCCACACAGGTGCCGTTATGTCTATAGAAAAAAGAAGACAATGACTAGAATAAACACAAATAATTAATATGCTCTGTGTTAAATTATATTAATAATATGGTTTTTCACAATGTGCATGAGCTGTTGAGGGCACATGTGGTAAGATGATTTTTAGATCACTGTTGAATGAAAGAGCAGCAAAAGTGCATTGCATTTGGCATATTTTGCAGGTAATGTCCATCGCGCAGAATATCTCCAGCAATCATTTGCTGGCAGAATTACATGCGCATTTAGCACAATAACATATGTGCATAAAATATACACACAACACTCACTTGATGCCAATATGGCTACCATCACGACACTAGATGTAATTTCACCATTAGAGGGCTACGATGTGAACAGACTGAACAGGCAACAAACACTGAAATCAACTTCCACAGTAATAAGCCATTTGTTTCTAAGAGTGTGTGGGGTACACGTCAGAGTATTGACAATATATACTACTCAAAACAATTTATGGAACACCGGAATAATCTCAGTTAAAGCAAGATCATTGATTTCAGATAAACACAATGTTTCACAGAATTGATGAGAAATAAATGAACAATGAAACAGATGATAAAGGATGCATGTAGTGATTACACATTTCATGACATGACTACTGAAAGAGACAGGGGGTTGCAAATGAAAATCCCGGTTCATGGAACATTTCAAACCTACATGTATTTGATGTTAAAATCCAGTGTTCCTAAATTGTTTTGAGTAGTATATGTACCAATAACAGTAAAATTGCATGTTGACAGAAAATTTCATTTCATTTATCTTTCCAAAGAAACTTACCAAGGATCCACATGTAAAATACACATGGAGCACTATTCCCAGCTAGATCTATCGCTGTGATGATAACTTTGTAGTGTCCAATATGAAATACCTGTATGCACAGATCTACACTGCCATTCTGCCAGCATAAATCAGAAGTGATGGAGCAATTTACTACATCAACTTCCTCATATGTTATGCTGTATGTCAGTGGACATGCATTGTCCGTGGCATCAGGCAAAGTCAAGTTCATACTCAGTTCAGTTGAGTTGGATGGTACATACAGTGTGGTATTAGAAATCAAGCTCACCCACACAGGCGCCGTAATGTCTATAGAAAAAAAGAAAATGACTATAATAAACACAAATAACATGATATATGTTAAATTATGAATAATATGGTTATTTATGTACTGTGCATAAGCTGTTGCGGGAACATATCGTTAAATCACTGTTAATCAAAAGAGCACTTTTCTAGTTGATGTGCGTATGTGTAGAATATCTCAAGTGATCATTGACTGGTAGAAGTGTACACGCATAAAGTGAACACACAACACTCACTTGCCGCTAATATAGCTATCATCAAGACACTGAATGCAATATTACAATTAGAGGGCTAAAATGTGAACAGAGTCAATAGTCGACAAACACTGAAATCAACATCGATATTAATATGCCATTTGTTTCCAATAGTGCGTGGAGTACAGGTCAGATTATTGACAATATATGTACCAAAAAATGTAAAATTGCATGTTGACAGCAAATTCAATTTCATTTATCTTTCTTTAGATACTCACCAATGATCCAAATGTCAGATTCACATGTAGCACTATTCCCAGCTAGATCTGTCACTGTGATGGTAAATTTGTAGTGCCCAATATGAAATACCTGTATACAGATATCTACATCACCATTCTGCCAGCAAATAGTAAAAGTGATGTTACACAAGCTTTCTACATCAACTTCTACATATGTTACATTGTATGTCACTGGACATGCATTGTCTGTGGCATTAGGTAAAGTCAAGTTCACACTCAGTTCAGTTGAGTTCAGAGTGGTATTACCAACGCAGTTCTCCAACACAGGTGGTGTATTGTCTATAGAAAATAAGATGTAATAAGAAATGGTTAGAATAATGCGCATTAAAAACTGACCATGGTCTGTTCATTTCACATAGGCTACAAAGAGCAAATATGACTTATATACCACATTGTAAGTACGCCTTGTCTTGATCTGTGCCATTACTTATCAAAACTCTTTACATGAGTTCTGTGCTATTTACTACTAGTATTTGAGTATCTAATCTCATTGTGTCCAATAGTTTACAACCTATCAGTAGTGGTGTTGTTAGTCAGCTATCTGACCCCAACTAACCCTAAAACCTATAATTTTTAAATTTTGAATTATCGTAATTCGATATCTGATGACCTAATCATGACGTCACAAATTATGTTTCATCTCCGTGTTAAGTTCTAAGTATATGCCAAGTTTGAAGTTCATGTGAAGTTTGCAAGTATGTGTTTTTTTGTAGACAATCTATCCGGAGAAGTAGAAGAAGAAAAAAAAAACGAACAAAAACAATAGGTGTTTCGGGCAAAAACCCGAACACCTAAAAAACAAAAAACGAACAAAAACAAGAGGTGTTTCGGGTACATACCCGAACACCTAAAAAAAAACGAACAAAAACAATAGGTGTTTCGGGTGCATACCCGAACACCTAAAAAACCGAACAAAAACAATAGGTGTTCGCGCTGTAGCTCGAACACCTAATAATGACTGTATTAAACACATTCTATATTGGTATTACCTGACGTCATGATCCCTGTTGGCGAGTTATCAGCGTCTGCAAAGTAACATAAAACAATAATGCGCATTAAAAACTGACCATGGTCTGTTCATTTCACATAGGCTACAAAGAGCAAATATTACTTAGATACCACATTGTAAGTACGCCTTGTCTTGATCTGTGCCATTACTTATCAAAACTCTTTACATGAGTTCTGTGCTATTTACTACTAGTATTTGAGTATCTAATCTCATTGTGTCCAATACTTTACAACCTATCAGTAGTGGTGTTGTTAGTCAGCTATCTGACCCCAACTGACCCTAAAACCTAATTTTTAAACTTTGAATTATCGTAATTCGATATCTGATGACCTAATCATGACGTCACAAATTATGTTTCATCTACGTGTTAAGTTCTAAGTATATGCCAAGTTTGAAGTTCATGTGAAGTTTGCAAGTATGTGTTTTTTTTGTAGACAATCTATCCGGAGAAGTACAAGAAGAAAAACCAAAAAAAACGAACAAAAACAATAGGTGTTTCGGGCAAAAACCCGAACACCTGAAAAACAAAAAACAAATAAAAACAAGAGGTGTTTCGGGTACATACCCGAACACCTAAAAAAAAATGAACAAAAACAATAGGTGTTTCGGGTGCATACCCGAACACCTAAAAAACCGAACAAAAACAATAGGTGTTCGCGCTGTAGCTCGAACACCTAATAATGACTGTATTAAACACATTCTATATTGGTATTACCTGACGTCATGATCTCTGTTGTCGAGTTATCAGCGTCTGCAAAGTAACATAAAACAATAATGCGCATTAAAAACTGACCATGGTCTGTTCATTTCACATAGGCTACAAAGAGCAAATATGACTTATATACCACATTGTAAGTACGCCTTGTCTTGATCTGTGCCATTACTTATCAAAACTCTTTACATGAGTTCTGTGCTATTTACTACTAGTATTTGAGTATCTAATCTCATTGTGTCCAATAGTTTACAACCTATCAGTAGTGGTGTTGTTAGTCAGCTATCTGACCCCAACTGACCCTAAAACCTAATTTTTTAATTTTGAATTATCGTAATTCGATATCTGATAACCTAATCATGACGTCACAAATTATGTTTCATCTCCGTGTTAAGTTCTAAGTATATGCCAAGTTTGAAGTTCATGTGAAGTTTGCAAGTATGTGTTTTTTTGTAGACAATCTATCCGGAGAAGTACAAGAAGAAAAAAAAACGAACAAAAACAATAGGTGTTTCGGGCAAAAACCCGAACACCTAAAAAACTAAAAACGAACAAAAACAAGAGGTGTTTCGGGTACATACCCAAACACCTAAAAAAAGAACGAACAAAAACAATAGGTGTTTCGGGTGCATACCCGAACACCTAAAAACCGAACAAAAACAATAGGTGTTCGCGCTGTAGCTCGAACACCTAATAATGACTGTATTAAACACATTCTATATTGGTATTACCTGACGTCATGATCTCTGTTGTCGAGTTATCAGCGTCTGCAAAGTAACATAAAACAATAATGCGCATTAAAAACTGACCATGGTCTGTTCATTTCACATAGGCTACAAAGAGCAAATATGACTTATATACCACATTGTAAGTACGCCTTGTCTTGATCTGTGCCATTACTTATCAAAACTCTTTACATGAGTTCTGTGCTATTTACTACCAGTATTTGAGTATCTAATCTCATTGTGTCCAATAGTTTACAACCTATCAGTAGTGGTGTTGTTAGTCAGCTATCTGACCCCAGCTAACCCTAAAACCTATAATTTTTTAATTTGAATTATCGTAATTCGATATCTGATGACCTAATCATGACGTCACAAATTATGTTTCATCTCCGTGTTAAGTTCTAAGTATATGCCAAGTTTGAAGTTCATGTGAAGTTTGCAAGTATGTGTTTTTTTGTAGACAATCTATCCGGAGAAGTAGAAGAAGAAAAAAAAACGAACAAAAACAATAGGTGTTTCGGGCAAAAACCCGAACACCTAAAAAACTAAAAACGAACAAAAACAAGAGGTGTTTCGGGTACATACCCAAACACCTAAAAACCGAACAAAAACAATAGGTGTTTCGGGTGCATACCCGAACACCTAAAAAACCGAACAAAAACAATAGGTGTTCGCGCTGTAGCTCGAACACCTAATAATGACTGTATTAAACACATTCTATATTGGTATTACCTGACGTCATGATCCCTGTTGGCGAGTTATCAGCGTCTGCAAAGTAACATAAAACAATAATGCGCATTAAAAACTGACCATGGTCTGTTCATTTCACATAGGCTACAAAGAGCAAATATTACTTAGATACCACATTGTAAGTACGCCTTGTCTTGATCTGTGCCATTACTTATCAAAACTCTTTACATGAGTTCTGTGCTATTTACTACTAGTATTTGAGTATCTAATCTCATTGTGTCCAATAGTTTACAACCTATCAGTAGTGGTGTTGTTAGTCAGCTATCTGACCCCAACTGACCCTAAAACCTAATTTTTAAACTTTGAATTATCGTAATTCGATATCTGATGACCTAATCATGACGTCACAAATTATGTTTCATCTACGTGTTAAGTTCTAAGTATATGCCAAGTTTGAAGTTCATGTGAAGTTTGCAAGTATGTGTTTTTTTTGTAGACAATCTATCCGGAGAAGTACAAGAAGAAAAACAAAAAAAAACGAACAAAAACAATAGGTGTTTCGGGCGAAAACCCGAACACCTAAAAAACTAAAAACGAACAAAAACAATAGGTGTTTCGGGTGGATACCCGAACACCTAAAAAACCGAACAAAAACAATAGGTGTTCGCGCTGTAGCTCGAACACCTAATAATGACTGTATTAAACACATTCTATATTGGTATTACCTGGCGTCATGATCTCTGTTGTCGAGTTATCAGCGTCTGCAAAGTAACATAAAACAATAATGCGCATTAAAAACTGACCATGGTCTGTTCATTTCACATAGGCTACAAAGAGCAAATATGACTTATATACCACATTGTAAGTACGCCTTGTCTTGATCTGTGCCATTACTTATCAAACCTCTTTACATGAGTTCTGTGCTATTTACTACTAGTATTTGAGTATCTAATCTCATTGTGTCCAATAGTTTACAACCTATCAGTAGTGGTGTTGTTAGTCAGCTATCTGACCCCAACTGACCCTAAAACCTAATTTTTAAATTTTGAATTATCGTAATTCGATATCTGATAACCTAATCATGACGTCACAAATTATGTTTCATCTCCGTGTTAAGTTCTAAGTATATGCCAAGTTTGAAGTTCATGTGAAGTTTGCAAGTATGTGTTTTTTTGTAGACAATCTATCCGGAGAAGTACAAGAAGAAAAAAAAACGAACAAAAACAATAGGTGTTTCGGGCAAAAACCCGAACACCTAAAAAACAAAAAACGAACAAAAACAAGAGGTGTTTCGGGTACATACCCGAACACCTAAAAAAAAACGAACAAAAACAATAGGTGTTTCGGGTTCATACCCGAACACCTAAAAAACCGAACAAAAACAATAGGTGTTCGCGCTGTAGCTCGAACACCTAATAATGACTGTATTAAACACATTCTATATTGGTATTACCTGACGTCATGATCTCTGTTGTCGAGTTATCAGCGTCTGCAAAGTAACATAAAACAATAATGCGCATTAAAAACTGACCATGGTCTGTTCATTTCACATAGGCTACAAAGAGCAAATATGACTTATATACCACATTGTAAGTACGCCTTGTCTTGATCTGTGCCATTACTTATCAAAACTCTTTACATGAGTTCTGTGCTATTTACTACTAGTATTTGAGTATCTAATCTCATTGTGTCCAATAGTTTACAACCTATCAGTAGTGGTGTTGTTAGTCAGCTATCTGACCCCAACTGACCCTAAAACCTAATTTTTAAACTTTGAATTATCGTAATTCGATATCTGATGACCTAATCATGACGTCACAAATTATGTTTCATCTACGTGTTAAGTTCTAAGTATATGCCAAGTTTGAAGTTCATGTGAAGTTTGCAAGTATGTGTTTTTTTTGTAGACAATCTATCCGGAGAAGTACAAGAAGAAAACAAAAACCGAACAAAAACAATAGGTGTTTCGGGCAAAAACCCGAACACCTAAAAAAAAACGAACAAAAACAATAGGTGTTTCGGGTGCATACCGAACACCTAAAAAACCGAACAAAAACAATAGGTGTTCGCGCTGTAGCTCGAACACCTAATAATGACTGTATTAAACACATTCTATATTGGTATTACCTGACGTCATGATCTCTGTTGTCGAGTTATCAGCGTCTGCAAAGTAACATAAAACAATAATGCGCATTAAAAACTGACCATGGTCTGTTCATTTCACATAGGCTACAAAGAGCAAATATGACTTATATACCACATTGTAAGTACGCCTTGTCTTGATCTGTGCCATTACTTATCAAAACTCTTTACATGAGTTCTGTGCTATTTACTACTAGTATTTGAGTATCTAATCTCATTGTGTCCAATACTTTACAACCTATCAGTAGTGGTGTTGTTAGTCAGCTATCTGACCCCAACTGACCCTAAAACCTAATTTTTAAACTTTGAATTATCGTAATTCGATATCTGATGACCTAATCATGACGTCACAAATTATGTTTCATCTACGTGTTAAGTTCTAAGTATATGCCAAGTTTGAAGTTCATGTGAAGTTTGCAAGTATGTGTTTTTTTGTAGACAATCTATCCGGAGAAGTAGAAGAAGAAAAAACAAAACGAACAAAAACAATAGGTGTTTCGGGCAAAAACCCGAACACCTAAAAAACTAAAAACGAACAAAAACAAGAGGTGTTTCGGGTACATACCCAAACACCTAAAAAAAGAACGAACAAAAACAATAGGTGTTTCGGGTGCATACCCGAACACCTAAAAAACCGAACAAAAACAATAGGTGTTCGCGCTGTAGCTCGAACACCTAATAATGACTGTATTAAACACATTCTATATTGGTATTACCTGACGTCATGATCTCTGTTGTCGAGTTATCAGCGTCTGCAAAGTAACATAAAACAATAATGCGCATTAAAAACTGACCATGGTCTGTTCATTTCACATAGGCTACAAAGAGCAAATATGACTTATATACCACATTGTAAGTACGCCTTGTCTTGATCTGTGCCATTACTTATCAAAACTCTTTACATGAGTTCTGTGCTATTTACTACCAGTATTTGAGTATCTAATCTCATTGTGTCCAATAGTTTACAACCTATCAGTAGTGGTGTTGTTAGTCAGCTATCTGACCCCAACTGACCCTAAAACCTAATTTTTAAACTTTGAATTATCGTAATTCGATATCTGATGACCTAATCATGACGTCACAAATTATGTTTCATCTCCGTGTTAAGTTCTAAGTATATGCCAAGTTTGAAGTTCATGTGAAGTTTGCAAGTATGTGTTTTTTTGTAGACAATCTATCCGGAGAAGTAGAAGAAGAAAAAAAAAACGAACAAAAACAATAGGTGTTTCGGGCAAAAACCCGAACACCTAAAAAACTAAAAACGAACAAAAACAAGAGGTGTTTCGGGTACATACCCAAACACCTAAAAAAAAACGAACAAAAACAATAGGTGTTTCGGGTGCATACCGAACACCTAAAAAACCGAACAAAAACAATAGGTGTTCGCGCTGTAGCTCGAACACCTAATAATGACTGTATTAAACACATTCTATATTGGTATTACCTGACGTCATGATCTCTGTTGTCGAGTTATCAGCGTCTGCAAAGTAACATAAAACAATAATGCGCATTAAAAACTGACCATGGTCTGTTCATTTCACATAGGCTACAAAGAGCAAATATGACTTATATACCACATTGTAAGTACGCCTTGTCTTGATCTGTGCCATTACTTATCAAAACTCTTTACATGAGTTCTGTGCTATTTACTACTAGTATTTGAGTATCTAATCTCATTGTGTCCAATAGTTTACAACCTATCAGTAGTGGTGTTGTTAGTCAGCTATCTGACCCCAACTGACCCTAAAACCTAATTTTTAAACTTTGAATTATCGTAATTCGATATCTGATGACCTAATCATGACGTCACAAATTATGTTTCATCTACGTGTTAAGTTCTAAGTATATGCCAAGTTTGAAGTTCATGTGAAGTTTGCAAGTATGTGTTTTTTTTGTAGACAATCTATCCGGAGAAGTACAAGAAGAAAAACCAAAAAAAACGAACAAAAACAATAGGTGTTTCGGGCAAAAACCCGAACACCTAAAAAAACACGAACAAAAACAATAGGTGTTTCGGGTGCATACCCGAACACCTAAAAAACCGAACAAAAACAATAGGTGTTCGCGCTGTAGCTCGAACACCTAATAATGACTGTATTAAACACATTCTATATTGGTATTACCTGACGTCATGATCTCTGTTGTCGAGTTATCAGCGTCTGCAAAGTAACATAAAACAATAATGCGCATTAAAAACTGACCATGGTCTGTTCATTTCACATAGGCTACAAAGAGCAAATATGACTTATATACCACATTGTAAGTACGCCTTGTCTTGATCTGTGCCATTACTTATCAAAACTCTTTACATGAGTTCTGTGCTATTTACTACTAGTATTTGAGTATCTAATCTCATTGTGTCCAATAGTTTACAACCTATCAGTAGTGGTGTTGTTAGTCAGCTATCTGACCCCAACTGACCCTAAAACCTAATTTTTAAATTTTGAATTATCGTAATTCGATATCTGATGACCTAATCATGACGTCACAAATTATGTTTCATCTACGTGTTAAGTTCTAAGTATATGCCAAGTTTGAAGTTCATGTGAAGTTTGCAAGTATGTGTTTTTTTGTAGACAATCTATCCGGAGAAGTACAAGAAGAAAAAAAAAACGAACAAAAACAATAGGTATTTCGGGCAAAAACCCGAACACCTAAAAAACAAAAAAAGGAAAAAAAACAAGAGGTGTTTCGGGTACATACCCGAACACCTAAAAAAAAACGAACAAAAACAATAGGTGTTTCGGGTGCATACCCGAACACCTAAAAAACCGAACAAAAACAATAGGTGTTCGCGCTGTAGCTCGAACACCTAATAATGACTGTATTAAACACATTCTATATTGGTATTACCTGACGTCATGATCTCTGTTGTCGAGTTATCAGCGTCTGCAAAGTAACATAAAACAATAATGCGCATTAAAAACTGACCATGGTCTGTTCATTTCACATAGGCTACAAAGAGCAAATATGACTTATATACCACATTGTAAGTACGCCTTGTCTTGATCTGTGCCATTACTTATCAAAACTCTTTACATGAGTTCTGTGCTATTTACTACTAGTATTTGAGTATCTAATCTCATTGTGTCCAATAGTTTACAACCTATCAGTAGTGGTGTTGTTAGTCAGCTATCTGACCCCAACTGACCCTAAAACCTAATTTTTAAACTTTGAATTATCGTAATTCGATATCTGATGACCTAATCATGACGTCACAAATTATGTTTCATCTACGTGTTAAGTTCTAAGTATATGCCAAGTTTGAAGTTCATGTGAAGTTTGCAAGTATGTGTTTTTTTGTAGACAATCTATCCGGAGAAGTAGAAGAAGAAAAAAAAACGAACAAAAACAATAGGTGTTTCGGGCAAAAACCCGAACACCTAAAAAACAAAAAACGAACAAAAACAAGAGGCGTTTCGGGTACATACCCGAACACCTAAAAAACAAAAAACGAACAAAAACAAGAGGCGTTTCGGGTACATACCCGAACACCTAAAAAAAAACGAACAAAAACAATAGGTGTTCGCGCTGTAGCTCGAACACCTAATAATGATTGTATTAAACACATTCTATATTGGTATTACCTGACGTCATGATCTCTGTTGTCGAGTTATCAGCGTCTGCAAAGTAATATAAAACAATAATGCGCATTAAAAACTGACCATGGTCTGTTCATTTCACATAGGCTAGAAAGAGCAAATAAGACTTATATACCACATTGTAAGTACGCCTTGTCTTGATCTGTGCCATTACTTATCAAAACTCTTTACATGAGTTCTGTGCTATTTACTACTAGTATTTGAGTATCTAATCTCATTGTGTCCAATACTTTACAACCTATCAGTAGTGGTGTTGTTAGTCAGCTATCTGACCCCAACTGACCCTAAAACCTAATTTTTAAACTTTGAATTATCGTAATTCGATATCTGATGACCTAATCATGACGTCACAAATTATGTTTCATCTATGTGTTAAGTTCTAAGTATATGCCAAGTTTGAAGTTCATGTGAAGTTTGCAAGTATGTGTTTTTTTTGTAGACAATCTATCCGGAGAAGTACAAGTAGAAAAACAAAAAAAACGAACAAAAACAATAGGTGTTTCGGGCAAAAACCCGAACACCTAAAAAACTAAAAACGAACAAAAACAAGAGGTGTTTCGGGTACATATCCGAACACCTAAAAAAAACGAACGAAAACAATAGGTGTTTCGGGTGCATACCCGAACACCTAAAAAACCGAAAAAAAACAATGTGTTCGCGCTGTAGCTCGAACACCTAATAATGACTGTATTAAACACATTCTATATTGGTATTACCTGACGTCATGATCTCTGTTGTCGAGTTATCAGCGTCTGCAAAGTAACATAAAACAATAATGCGCATTAAAAACTGACCATGGTCTGTTCATTTCACATAGGCTACAAAGAGCAAATATGACTTATATACCACATTGTAAGTACGCCTTGTCTTGATCTGTGCCATTACTTATCAAAACTCTTTACATGAGTTCTGTGCTATTTACTACTAGTATTTCAGTATCTAATCTCATTGTGTCCAATACTTTACAACCTATCAGTAGTGGTGTTGTTAGTCAGCTATCTGACCCCAACTGACCCTAAAACCTAATTTTTAAACTTTGAATTATCGTAATTCGATATCTGATGACCTAATCATGACGTCACAAATTATGTTTCATCTACGTGTTAAGTTCTAAGTATATGCCAAGTTTGAAGTTCATGTGAAGTTTGCAAGTATGTGTTTTTTTGTAGACAATCTATCCGGAGAAGTAGAAGAAGAAAAAAAAAACGAACAAAAACAATAGGTGTTTCGGGCAAAAACCCGAACACCTAAAAAACAAAAAACGAACAAAAACAAGAGGTGCTTCGGGTACATACCCGAACACCTAAAAAAAACGAACAAAAACAATAGGTGTTTCGGGTGCATACCCGAACACCTAAAAAAACGAACAAAAACAATAGGTGTTCGCGCTGTAGCTCGAACACCTAATAATGACTGTATTAAACACATTTTATATTGGTATTACCTGACGTCAGACAAAGTTATCAGAAAATTTATAATGCGCATTAAAACTGACCCATGGTCTGTTCATTTGCATTGCTCCTTCTATTTCCCAATAATCACGATGGATTTAGCAAAATGTTTTCCCCCATATTTCGTCCTGCAGCCAATATAATATATTGCTAGAATAACATTTAAATAACAAAACAATAATGCGCCGCTCTATAATATCCCCAACCCAATTCACCATAACCAAATGCAATACACACAGATGTTAACTCTTTTGAAAAAGCCATTAAATTAAATATTTACGACAAGTGTTAATCTGATAGCTTTGTGATAGATTACTGAAAATAAAAATGAGCAGCATTTTAACAAACCAACCAGCTCTTCTCAGAGCCATCACATTTTCCAAAAAGAGATCATACATGGTGTACCTGAAAGAACTCAAGAACAAAAGATAATTTTGATAATCCACCATATGTCGGCCCTAATTTTGAATTTGGAGGGAATTCGCACAATCATCTCCCATCCTCACTCCCAAAGAAAGTCGTCATAGTCTATAGGTTTTGTTGTTAAAATTGTTTCCAAAGAAATTTTTTCCAAAATGAACTTTTCAAAATGTTCATTCCATTTCTCTAGAATTGACACCAAACACCACGAAAATTGAGAGACTGTGTTTGGGACAGTGTAATAAGTCTGGTACCCATCACTATCGTGCTTTTATTCCCACGATGTTGTACACTGAAACTTGGGTACATAATTCATTGTGATCAATTTCTGTATGCGATTCCGATCACATTACTACTACAAACAGCGAAAGGACACAATAGGTTATGCTACAAAGGAATAGGATGCACGGTATCAATTCTATGCAACAATTCGCATTGTTTAAATTAACAAGACTTAAACAACATGTTGCTAGAACATTCTTTATTTTGTCAATGTTTTAAAATAGTGAATATTTGGCTTTTTGCTGTGGAGTCCGAGTCACAGACATCGAGTCCGAGTCCAAAGGGTCGAGTACAAGTCAGAGTCCGGGTCATTGTACATGTACATGGTGACTCGAGTCCGAGTCCGAGTCACCAAAGAAGTGACTCGAGTCGGACTCTGGCGATTGGTGTCTATAACCAATTTTCTTTGTGTTTTTGCTGATTCAGGCCATTCAAGAATCAGAGCAGAAGCCATTCGCCAATGAACAGGAGAAGCCCTACCGGGAGTTTCGAATACATGGAATGCTCAAAAGAATTCAGCTCCTCGGCAAACCTCCACCGTCATGTGGAGGAGCAATATGGCTGAAAGGAAAAGTTGAGATGCCCCTATAAGTGTTGCTTCCATTCATTCGTGATGAAGCATGATCTGGATTGGAATTTTCAGATACAAGACCAACAACAGCTGCAACCTCCAGAGTCACCACAAGTTCCCCATACGTCAGGGCTTCATTAGCCCGGTAATTGTGGAGAAGCAACTACTGATGGCCTCAGTTTCACCACCACTTGTGCGCAAGTCCACTCTATGGTCACCAAGTAGGGACAGATGTTGGCATCAAGACTAATCCAGGATAGACCACAAGACATCTTGTGGAACGGATGATCCAAGAACTGGTGCTTCCAACAGGACTAGGACTAATTCAGTCATCAAGCAACAGGGATTCCATCTACCTATCGATCGCGTTCACGTGTGTCCACATGTATTGTTCGTTAAACTTTTTGAAATGTATATATTAAATGCATTGGAGTCGCTTGTGCGTTTGGAAAAGAAGGAATCTGCGATGTGTACACATCCTTTTCAAAGAAGGTAATCATGTAACGAAATGGTTCCATGGTGCCACTTTTTGTTAGCTGAAAAATAGGTCATGAGTTCACGTGGGGATCCAGGCACGGCTGTACATTCATCTTGCAAACCCACTTGCAACTCCCGTAACATATCCCAGTGTAAAGTGAGCCATCATGTGAGTAAATATATCCAAGAATTAAAAGAGTTGAATGAGAACCACAATCAGAAGATCAGAAATTGAATCCTGTTGTCTGTGTCTGTCCGTTTATTTCAAACTAGCACCAGCATTCACTGAATCTTGTACTTGAAGTCCTTAGAGTTAGACTGAATCAGTGGCGTTATAGTACACTAGTACTGGTCCTGGTTGCAGCAAACTAAAATGGCAAAACTTGTTTTGAAAGTGGCAAAAGTGATCCAAAGGATACTGTTTCTCAACTCTGACAACTGGGTATTTTTAAGAATGTTTTTGGTTATAACATGTGAATTTCTATTTAGATATCAATAGCCAACCAAACAATCAGCATCCATAAAAAAATTAGGCATAGAATGTCAAACGGCAAACTACTCCATGAAACCAAATGGAACAAACAATTTAATTTCTTTAAACTATGCACTTTTTTTATACCAGAGGAACTAGCAAATACATAGATTACCAATGCAATATATGTATGATATAGACACTATTTCTGAATGCCAAATGCAATTATTTGAAGGCATAAATTCCCAGAATCCGGTTGTGGTGATCTTTATATAGTGATGTATGCTTTTAAGACAACCTTTCAAAACCTGCTAAACCGCTGTGCATGAATGTAAGCAAATTTAAGACCTCAAACATTTCTAGTCATTCCCTTATACACTAACCTATGACAGTGACATTGAAGCCACACATTGCACTCTCTTCAGGGCACCCTTCTACTGTGCCAACAGTCTATTTTGGCTCAATGATTTTTTTCAAGTACATGTAGCATGTGGCAACAACTTTAGCATAAATTGACTCAAATAGTAAAGGGAGTGATCAAGATTATTATGTATACATTAAAAGGACCTAATTATACAATTTAGTAATGTATTTATACAAGCAAGTTATTACACTGACATCTGAGGTCACAATGCTTTGCCACTGGGTAAAATAGGGCTCCATACACAACACACACAACAAAAAGTCCTATCGTAGTTTTTGTGAATTACATTGTTTGCCTAATGTGTCTAATTATTTGTAAAAATAGATTGACCTTACAGACAAATCTTTTGCATGTTTTTTAGGCAATTCCAGCAACTTTCTTTATCATTGGAACATTGCTATTTTACGGGAGGAAGGGAAAACAAATGCTTTAAAATTACTAATTTCTCAAAATACTCATGAGAAGGGTGGCTCTACTGTAATAATACACCAAAATTAATTTGTAGTGGGTCCCATCATCTACTTATTTTGGTACTGTAAAACCAAGCTCCTGACAACTATTTAGTGAAAGCATTTTTCCTTTCTGAAAGGAAATTATCAAGGTTGTAATGAAGAAAAACAATGAAGAAATTTTCCAGTAAAACACAGGTGATACATCTTTAAATCAACGAATCAACGTATCAATGAATCAATGAATCAATAAATCTGTAAATAAATAAATAATATCAAATATTACCTGATTCAGGTAGCTTCTGTTCAACTTGAAGTAAGAAACCCTTTTCACTAATAGAGAAGTCCGATTCAAAGCTCAGAAACATCTCATTTTCTCTGGATGCAACACTTACAGGGAAACTATCTCTGTTTTAAAATAAGTTGTAGACATTTTAACAGAATGTTGACGTATATGTAAAGTATGTGTAAAGTATATTTTTATCACGACAACTACAGGACTCCAAATAAAACCAGTATTTCACCGATTTGTACATAAAATAGACACAAAAATTGTTCGGATATTGCAATGCACCAAATGTTTTAGCCATCTCAACCGTTAAATGATGAACCATTAGGCACACTGATCGAAATGTAGAGAAGACTAAATAGGTGCAATAAAAATACAACATATGTGAATGTCAGTGTATTTCATTCTGATTGTTTCCTTACCCAGTTAGTGTTAGGAAAGGATCGCTAAACCCATGTCCATTCCCAACATACAAGAAGTCGTAATATGCTTCTAATGTGAACTCAATAAATGTTAAGACGACCTGGTATCCCACCGCTGCTACCACTGACCAAAGACATCTTCCATCGTTAGGATACTTTTCTGGCCATCCTGGTGATGTTATGTTCCACGTTACATTGTTAGACACATTTATGAAGGTCTCCCCGCATATATCTGTAATTGTCGTGTTTAAAATGTGGTTAAAATGATTGTGAACAGGGCACATTCAAATGCTTGGTTTGCGATTGCAGAATTTAGGAAAACATTAAGTACAATGTCCGATTCAAACCTCAGAAACATCTTATTTTCTCTGGATGCAATACTTACGGGTAAACTGTCTCTGTTTTAAACAAGTTGTACACAATTTTAAGAGAATGTTGACATATATGTAAAATATTTTATCACAACAGCTATGGAACTCTAAAGGAAACCGGTATTTGACCGATTTGCCTTACATAAAATACATATATGCAAAAATTGTACGGATATTGAAATACACCAAAGGTTTTAGCCATCTCGACCCATTAGGCACACTGCTTTGAAATACAATGGTATGGAAGCAATAAAGAGAACATCACTTCAAAAATTAATTTAAAGTACTAATTCTTATGCCATATTCTTGTAGATGTAGCCATTACCTAAAAAAATAAGAAATACATAATTAGTGTGATCTAACAAATGTATTATTACATAACTTACTTTTAATCAACTTGTTAAATGTCATCTCTCAACACAAGCTAAATTTAGGGAAGCATAATTTGCTTTTTGGGGAGTTGTGGTACCTAGTTAATGGTTTTTAGATTTTTCTTTATTGTTTTGTTTTAATTTGTCTTTGTCTTTCCAATTTGCCTATTATATTTATAGGCCTATTTTTTTATGTTTCGATGTAAGGACCCCAGTGGAAATAAGCCTATTGGCTTTTGGGGTTATCGTTGGATAGATTTGGTATGTTTTCTCGTTTTCTCTTATCTTTGTAATGTGTTTTGTATTTTTGTCATCTTTTTATCCGAATAAATTCAATCAATCAATCAGTCAATCATATTAATAGCATGTGCAGTCTTTTAACCCATCACACACCACCACCTCTTAAAAAATAGTATTAGTAAAATACAAAAGATAAATCCCATATCCAATTGTTTTATTTTAAGCTAGGTTTCTACTTCATAGGTTCAGGGGTTACACAGTTGTAAACCTTAAACATATTTAGGAATTGCTAACTTTATATTCTCTTACTTTGTGTATCGTGCAGGGCCAGGGGGTCATGTACATAATCCATGATTAAGATTAATGAGTCCCAGATAGGGAGTCCGGCACTTTTCATGGTTTTTTTTAGGAACCCCACAAGTTTACTACTATTGGAAAGAGAATTTCAAGAGAAATCCAATGGTGTAAAATCAGCTCAATAGCTGGGGTGGGAGATGACAACCTTCACGTGGTCCACCCTGTTTCAACTAATGTCATCAAACCGATGTATGCAGCTACTAGCACTCTAAGCTGCTTATCATCATACGAAAGAAGAAGAAGCTCAATAGCTGGGAGTATAGTGAAGTTATGGTTATCATCAAATGAGCTCAACAAATTGGTCATTCATGTTAACAGAGTCAAACACGTAAGAACATCACTCCGTCATTTTGACTAATAAAAATGTGATGAAGAGCAATGTCATCAATATGCAAATTAGGCTGCAACATTTCCCGTATCCTTCCATACAGAGATTGTATTAGCAATTCTCTTAATGAAACTCTTGTGTCACATACCTATAACAGTGATGTTCATATCACATGTTGCGTTATTCATGGAGTTGTCTGTTGCCGTGTACTGCACAACATGTGGAGACGTCATTAGATCAAAGTTGACGTTGTCACCAACATAATATGTCACACCATTCACATTAATGGTGATGTCAGGAGCTATTCCAGAGTTGTCAGCAGAAGAGTCTGGAGCGGGTAATTGAACTGTAGAATAATTCTGGCTGGAATAGGTGTAAACTGTCAGATTGCTCGGGCAAGTTATATTTGGGGCTTCGTTATCTGGAAATATAATCATTTACCAAGAGATTAAAACTTAACATGGTGAATGAGTATGGAAACATTGACTGAATAATCCTGATGAAGATGGCTAATGAATATGACTGTATATTACTCCCTCCTATAGGGTGTGCACAATAACACAAAAGTCTCTTCACAATGATGAAGTTATCTTGTACAAAAGCATGGCCGCTACAGAATCTTGACAGTAATTATGTACTGCCATGAGTATACAATAATGAATCAGTTTTATTCTTAAAAACATTGGCTACAACTTCCAGCAGAATTCAACTTCAGTACTGAATGCTGCCCAGGACGCTGACGTACAAACTCCAATGCCATGTCACGAATGCCTTTCAACCAGCGTCGTAACCAACTGGAGGATGAGACCAGCCACGGAGTGCCTGAGCAGGATATGAGAACGTCAGAGCCAACCAATGGTCACAAAGCATCCAAAGAGTCGGTACAGGCACCAGACTATGTGGTATAGAGGAGGCTTGATGTAGCTAATGAAAAGGTAAGGAAACATCTAAAGAAGTCTGCCTGATATCAACGCCGTCATTATGACCATAAAGTAACAAATAATTGCTACCAAGTTGGTGCAGCAGTAATGACGAGGGTCAATAACGCCCAGAAGGTCAGAGTGTCTCCAAAACGGCAGCCCAAAATTTGACGGTCCCTACCTCATCATTAATGTTCTAAATGATGTGGTGGTCAGGTTGCAGAGAGGCCCCGGCATCAGCCTAAAATTGTGCACATCAACTTACTTAAGCAATTCCACAGTGAGGTGGACCGATCTTGGCCGAGTACCAGCACCACATCCTCAAACACGGAATTGATATCTGAACTAGTTGATTCCGGTGAATTAGACATGAACACTGATGCAGGTGCAGATAACAGGAAAGCACCAACCAATTACCAAGATGTAGATGAGGTTGTTCAAGAGGAGGATAACAATGGTCCATAACCTCCAGTGGAACACACAGATGGAGGTTTCCCCTGTTACCTCCCTGGGCCTGAATGCAACTGAACAACCCATGAAACAAAACCAATTCCCCGACCAATTTGGCGATTGGTGTCTATAACCAATGGAACGCTCAAAAGAATGCTTCTCGACAAACCTCCACCGTCATGTGGCCGAAAGGAAAAAATTAGATGCCCCTACAAGTGTTGCTCGCATTCATTCATGAGGAAGCATGATCTGGATCGGAATTTTCAGACACGTGACCAACAACAGCTGCAAATCAGGGCTAAACCTATTAGCCTGGTAAGTGTGGAGAGGCAACCCCTGGTAGCTTCACTTTCACCACCACTGGTGCACAACATCCCCTCTACGGTCACCAAGTAGTATGACGGATTTTGGCACCAGACTAATCCAGGATGCACCACCGGCATCTTGTGGAACGAATGATCCAAGAACTGCTGGATGGAGACAAGAAAGTGACAGCCAGAGTGATTAACAAGCACTTCTTGTTATGTTTTGCCATGAGTATACGATAATGAAACAGTTTTATTCTAAAAAAACAACGGCTACAACTTCCAGCAGAATACAACTTCAGTACTGAAAGCTGCCCAGGGTGCTGATGTACAAACGCCAATGCCATGTCACGAATGCCTTTCAGCCAGCGTCGTAACCAACTGGAGAAGACCATGCAGCCAAGGAGTGTCTGAGCAGGATATGAGAACGTCAGAGAAGGCTTGACGTAGGTCATGAAAAGGCAAGGAAACACCTAAAGTCTGCCTGATACCAACGCCATCATTATGACCATGCAGTGACAAATAATTGCTACCAAATTGGTGCAGCAGTAATGATGAGGGTCAACGCCCAGAAGGTCAGCGTGTCTCCAAAACTGCAGCCCAAATTTGACAGTCCCTACATCATCATCAAGGTTCTGAATGATGTGGTGGTCAGGGTGCAGAGAGGCCCCGGCATAAGCCTAAAATTGTCCACATCAACTTACTTAAGCAACACATCCTCAAATATGGAGTTGATATTTGAACTAGTCGATTCTAGTGAATAGACATGAACACTGATGCAGGTGCTGATAACAGGAAAGCACCAACCAATTACCAAGATGTAGATGAGGTTGTTCAAGAGGATAACAATGGTCCATAACCTCCAGTGCAAAACAAAGACAGAGGTACCCTTGTTACCTCCCAGGGCCTGAATGCAACTGAGCAACTCATGAAACAAAACCAATAAACCCCTTCCAATTTGGCGATTGGCAGACTTGTATTTGAGTCCTCAAACCTCAAGTCTGAGTCCGAGTCCTGAGTCATGTGGGTCGAGTCCCGAGTCATGTGGGTCGAGTCCGAGTCATGAGTCACAAAGGTCGAATCCGAGTCCAAGTCACGAGTCACTTACAAAATTCAAATGAAAAAAGAAAACCTTATACATATGTCAAGGTTCAAAGTTAAGTGAATAAATACTCCAGATATATGGGCTAGTATCTCATGAAATTTCTCAAATCTTTCGTAATAATAATATTTTCATTTTTTAGACAAATTAATGTTTCAAACCCGAATTATATATTTATTTTTTTGCTCAGGTAGATGTTGTTGGGTGGCCATTAGGACAATGTTTAGAATTGGAATTTGGCATCATCCTTTCAAATTAACATATTTAGTGCACACATTATTTTTCAACTGTGCATAATAATAAAGAAAAACCCCTGACAAAGTTTAGACAAATTTATAATTCTCATGACCCACGTTGTTGTGCATTGCTCTCGCCTGATTCTATTTCCCAATAATCACGATGGATTTAGCAAAATGTTTTTCCCCATATTTCGGCCTGCAGCCAATATAATATATTGCTAGTATAACATTTAAATAATAAAACAATAATGCGCCGCTCTATAATATCCCCAACCCAATTCACCATAACCAAATGCAATACACACAGATGTTAACTCTTTTGAAAAAGCCATTAAATTAAATATTTACGACAAGTGTTAATCTGATAGCTTTGTGATAGATTACTGAAAATAAAAATGAGCAGCATTTTAACAAACCAACCAGCTCTTCTCAGAGCCATCACATTTTCCAAAAAGAGATCATACATGGTGTACCTGAAAGAACTCAAGAACAAAAGATAATTTTGATAATCCACCATATGTCGGCCCTAATTTTGAATTTGGAGGGAATTCGCACAATCATCTCCCATCCTCACTCTCAAAGAAAGTCGTCATAGTCTATAGGTTTTGTTGTTAAAATTGTTTCCAAAGAAATTTTTTACAAAATGAACTTTTCAAAATGTTCATTCCATTTCTCTAGAATTGACACCAAACACCACGAAAATTGAGAGACTGTGTTTGGGACAGTGTAATAAGTCTGGTACCCATCACTATCGTGCTTTTATTCCCACGATGTTGTACACTGAAGCTTGGGTACATAATTCATTGTGATCAATTTCTGTACGCGATTCCGATCACATTACTACTACAAACAGAGAAAGGACACAATAGGTTATGCTACAAAGGAATAGGATGCACGGTATCAATTCTATGCAACAATTCGCATTGTTTAAATTAACAAGACTTAAACAACATGTTGCTAGAACATTCTTTATTTTGTCAATGTTTTAAAATAGTGAATATTTGGCTTTTTGCTGTGGAGTCCGAGTCACAGACATCGAGTCCGAGTCCAAAGGGTCGAGTACAAGTCAGAGTCCGGGTCATTGTACATGTACATGGTGACTCGAGTCCGAGTCCGAGTCACCAAAGAAGTGACTCGAGTCGGACTCTGGCGATTGGTGTCTATAACCAATTTTCTTTGTGTTTTTGCTGATTCAGGCCATTCAAGAATCAGAGCAGAAGCCATTCGCCAATGAACAGGAGAAGCCCTACCCGGAGTTTCGAATACATGGAATGCTCAAAAGAATTCAGCTCCTCGGCAAACCTCCACCGTCATGTGGAGGAGCAATATGGCTGAAAGGAAAAGTTGAGATGCCCCTATAAGTGTTGCTTCCATTCATTCGTGATGAAGCATGATCTGGATTGGAATTTTCAGATACAAGACCAACAACAGCTGCAACCTCCAGAGTCACCACAAGTTCCCCATACGTCAGGGCTTCATTAGCCCGGTAATTGTGGAGAAGCAACTACTGGTGGCCTCAGTTTCACCACCACTTGTGCGCAAGTCCACTCTATGGTCACCAAGTAGGGACAGATGTTGGCATCAAGACTAATCCAGGATAGACCACAAGACATCTTGTGGAACGGATGATCCAAGAACTGGTGCTTCCAACAGGACTAGGACTAATTCAGTCATCAAGCAACAGGGATTCCATCTACCTATCGATCGCGTTCACGTGTGTCCACATGTATTGTTCGTTAAACTTTTGAAATGTATATATTAAATGCATTGAGTCGCTTGTGCGTTTGGAAAAGAAGGAATCTGCGATGTGTACACATCCTTTTCAAAGAAGGTAATCATGTAACGAAATGGTTCCATGGTGCCACTTTTTGTTAGCTGAAAAATAGGTCATGAGTTCACGTGGGGATCCAGGCACGGCTGTACATTCATCTTGCAAACCCACTTGCAACTCCCGTAACATATCCCAGTGTAAAGTGAGCCATCATGTGAGTAAATATATCCAAGAATTAAAAGAGTTGAATGAGAACCACAATCAGAAGATCAGAAATTGAATCCTGTTGTCTGTGTCTGTCCGTTTATTTCAAACTAGCACCAGCATTCACTGAATCTTGTACTTGAAGTCCTTAGAGTTAGACCGAATGAGTGGCGTTATAGTACACTAGTACTGGTCCTGGTTGCAGCAAACCAAAATGGCAAAACTTGTTTTGAAAGTGGCAAAAGTGATCCAAAGGATACTGTTTCTCAACTCTGACAACTGGGTATTTTTAAGAATGTTTTTGGTTATAAGATGTGAATTTCTATTTAGATATCAATAGCCAACCAAACAATCAGCATCCATAAAATAATTAGGCATAGAATGTCAAACGGCAAACTACTCCATGAAACCAAATGGAACAAACAATTTTATTTCTTTAAACTATGCACTTTTTTTATACCAGAGGAACTAGCAAATACATAGATTACCAATGCAATATATGTATGATATAGACACTATTTCTGAATGCCAAATGCAATTATTTGAAGGCATAAATTCCCAGAATCCGGTTGTGGTGATCTTTATATAGTGATGTATGCTTTTAAGACAACCTTTCAAAACCTGCTAAACCGCTGCGCATGAATGTAAGCAAATTTAAGACCTCAAACATTTCTAGTCATTCCCTTATACACTAACCTATGACAGTGACATTGAAGCCACACATTGCACTCTCTTCAGGGCACCCTTCTACTGTGCCAACAGTCTATTTTGGCTCAATGATTGTTTTCAAGTACATGTACACGTAGCATGTGGCAACAACTTTAGCATAAATTGACTCAAATAGTAAAGGGAGTGATCAAGATTATTATGTATACATTAAAAGGACCTAATTATACAATTTAGTAATGTATTTATACAAGCAAGTTATTACACTGACATCTGAGGTCACAATGCTTTGCCACTGGGTAAAATAGGGCTCCATACACAACACACACAACAAAAAGTCCTATCGTAGTTTTTGTGAATTACATTGTTTGCCTAATGTGTCTAATTATTTGTAAAAATAGATTGACCTTACAGACAAATCTTTTGCATGTTTTTTAGGCAATTCCAGCAACTTTCTTTATCATTGGAACATTGCTATTTTACGGGAGGAAGGGAAAACAAATGCTTTAAAATTACTAATTTCTCAAAATACTCATGAGAAGGGTGGCTCTACTGTAATAATACACCAAAATTAATTTGTAGTGGGTCCCATCATCTACTTATTTTGGTACTGTAAAACCAAGCTCCTGACAACTATTTAGTGAAAGCATTTTTCCTTTCTGAAAGGAAATTATCAAGGTTGTAATGAAGAAAAACAATGAAGAAATTTTCCAGTAAAACACAGGTGATACATCTTTAAATCAACGAATCAACGTATCAATGAATCAATGAATCAATGAATCAATAAATCTATAAATAAATAAATAATATCAAATATTACCTGATTCAGGTAGCTTCTGTTCAACTTGAAGTAAGAAACCCTTTTCACTAATAGAGAAGTCCGATTCAAAGCTCAGAAACATCTCATTTTCTCTGGATGCAACACTTACAGGGAAGGTATCTCTGTTTTAAAATAAGTTGTAGACATTTTAACAGAATGTTGACGTATATGTAAAGTATGTGTAAAGTATATTTTTATCACGACAACTACAGGACTCCAAATAAAACCAGTATTTCACCGATTTGTACATAAAATAGACACAAAAATTGTTCGGATATTGCAATGCACCAAATGTTTTAGCCATCATGGGGTGTCGTGGCCGAGCGGTCTAGCTTACCGGATTCAAGTTCTGGTGTTAGCAACATAATGTGGGTTCGAATCACGGCCGTGACACTTGTGTCCTTGAGCAAGACACTTAATCATAATTGCTTCTCTCCACCCAGGGGTTAAATGGGTACCTGTGAAGGCAGAGTTGGTTTGCTCTATATGCGCTAGAAATGGCAGCAATTGAGCTGTATACTCCCCAGGGAGCTGAGATGGTTTCAGGAATGATTTATGAGCCTTATGAGCCTTATGAACAGGGATAATAATATAATGCGCCTTGAGCACCACTTAGTTGGTGGATACGTGCGCTATATAAATCCACACATTATTATTATTATTATCTCAACCGTTAAATGATGAACCATTAGGCACACTGATCGAAATGTAGATAAGACTAAATAGGTGCAATAAAAATACAACATATGTGAATGTCAGTGTATTTCATTCTGATTGTTTCCTTACCCAGTTAGTGTTAGGAAAGGATCGCTAAACCCATGTCCATTCCCAACATACAAGAAGTCGTAATATGCTTCTAATGTGAACTCAATAAATGTTAAGACGACCTGGTATCCCACCGCTGCTACCACTGACCAAAGACATCTTCCATCGTTAGGATACTTTTCTGGCCATCCTGGTGATGTTATGTTCCACGGTACATTGTTAGACACATTTATGAAGGTCTCCCCGCATATATCTGTAATTGTCGTGTTTAAAATGTGGTTAAAATGATTGTGAACAGGGCACATTCAAATGCTTGGTTTGCGATTGCAGAATTTAGGAAAACATTAAGTACAATAGGACCAAGGCTCGTCGCTCGAATAGTCACCATCACATCGTGTATGCCTATGGATTAATGCACTGTGTGCAGTGGCAAAATTATGCGACCAAACCGTTCCGATTCGCCTTGGTCAAGGCTAGTTCTAGTCAAATAATTTTGTCCAGTCCAGTCCAGTCCAGTCCAGTCCAGTCCAGTCCAGTCCAGTCCAGTCCAGTCCAGTCCAGTATACCTGAATCAGCTAGCTAGCTTCTGTTCAACTTGAAATAAGAAACCCTTTTCACTAACAGAGATGTCCGATTCAAACCTCAGAAACATCTTATTTTCTCTGGATGCAATACTTACGGGGAAACTGTCTCTGTTTTAAACAAGTTGTACACAATTTTAAGAGAATGTTGACATATATATAAAATATTTTATCACAACAGCTAAATACATATATGCAAAAATTGTACGGATATTGAAATACACCAAAGGTTTTAGCCATCTCGACCCATTAGGCACACTGATCGAAAAGTAGATAATACTAAATTGAAGCTATAAAAATACAATCTATTTAGTTACAGCCTATAATGCGTTCACACAAATTTGAAGATTAGAGAGATAGTTTATAATATAAAACAAACAAACAAACACCCCAACAAACACCCCGAACAAACAAACAAACATCTTCTGGTGGATCTGAAATAACAATTCAAATGATGGGTTGTTATGTATATGATTATTTGAAAGAGCGGCCATTTCCAATACAATTCATTTTCAACTGCAGTGCCATAGTAGTGGGGAGGGGTATTAACCCAATTTGTTTAGATGCCCCCCTCAAAATATGTACAAACCTATAAGAAACAAGGAAAATATATCAAAACAATTATTTGAGATTGTTAACCCCTGGTATGTGCCCCCTGAAGGTTTTTGGACACGGGATGGCATCCAGTCTTCTTGTGCAGAATATTGAATACCATTGGTGGGCACAAGTCTATTTTATTTGAAATACAATGGTATGGAAGCAATAAAGAGAACATCACTTCAAAAATTAATTTAAAGTACCATGTTTACTTTATCATGTGTACTTTATCATGCTTCATGTGAATGGTATAAATGTGCCCTATACGGTTGGTATTTTTTACTTCATGCTGAAATCAAGCTTACACTCTTCTGCTGATGATAAACTCTTCGCAATAGCCAAAAATTTGATATTCAACGCAACAACTGCTGAAATTTGTTGATTCCGTATGGCCTATAGGAGTCTCATAATTGAGCAATAATAGTTGCATCCATGTGTTGGATGGCAGATGAAATGCCATTTTTAATAACTACCAAAAATGTAACACATCATGCCATCTTATCAATGCTGGAGCAATCGTCTATGTAGGTTTAGTTTCATCATATCAGCTTATATCAACAAATTGGTTATTCATGTTATTCGAGTCAAGCATGTACGAAAATAAGCTTGGGCGATAGTTATTTTTTTCATCCACGATATATCGGCAAATATATATCACGATTTTCTATAGTATCGCGATTATTATTATTTTTTCATTTATGCAAGATTGCTTTACAGCAGATACAGGTATGTACCCCTCACAATAAATCGTAAATTCGTTTGCATAGCGTGTATGTACTTCTGAAGTAGTTTCTCACTGTCCTAATTTTGTTTCCATGGAATTTCTGGATTGACTCACAATTGTTTTTTTTTAATCGCGATATATTTGGTTAATCGCGATTTGCCGATATCTCAATAACTTAAAAAGGTTCTCAATATCGTAATCGAATAAAAAAAGTATCGTGATATTCAATATTATCATGTTATCGCCCAAGCTTATACGAATACGAACATCACTCTGCCATTTTAACTGATAAAATGTGATGAAGATATTAAAACATGGTGAATGAGGGGGAGGGAGGGGGGAGGAAGAGGGGAGGGAGACTTTTGTTAGATATGTCTTCGGCATTTATGAATTATATCCGTAAAATAATAAGACCCTTTTTTTTTTTTAAATGCATATTCGCCATGAACAAGTGCAGTATCATTAGTTCTGCTTATCACTTTAGCATAAATTGACTCAAATAGTAAAGGGAGTGATCAAGATTACTATGTATACATTAAAATGACCTAATTATACAATTTAGTAATGTATTATACAAGGAAGTTATTACACTGACATCTGATGAGGTCACAATGCCTTGCCACTGGGTAAAATAGGGCTCCATACACAACACACACAACAAAACGTCCTATCATAGTTTTTGTGAGTTATATTGTTTGCCGATGTGTGTTATTTGTAAACGTAGATTGACCTTACAGACAAACCTTTTGCATGTGTTTTAGGCAATTTCCAGCAACTTTCTTTATCATTGGAACATTGCTATTTTACGGGAGGAAGGGAAAACAAATGCTTTAAAATTACTAATTTCTCAAAATACTCATGAGAAGGATGGTTTTACTGTAAAAAATATACCAAAATTAATCTGTAGTGGGTCCCATCATCTACTTATTTTGGTACTGAAACCAAGCTCCTGGCAACTATTTAGTGAAATATCTCATTTCAAAGTGACATTAGCATTTGCCATTCCAGCATCCACATTCACAGTGGTGTCATTTGGAAAGTAGACATCTGGAGTTAAATCTACAATTCAAATGATGGGTTGTATGTGATTACTAGCAAGCACAGCATTTCCAATACAACTCCTTTTAAAATGCATTGTCAAGGAGCAGATTCACGCGTGGGGAATATATTACAAAAGGAATCCCAAGTTATGTTCCCCCTTTAACCTTTTGGATCTTCACCAAACTCAGCTTATCAATTTTCCTAGTGATCTACCCACCCGATCCACCAAGTTTCATCCAAATCCATCCATAACTTTTGAGATAGTACATGTACATGTACTACGGAATGCAATATACTTTTGTCTGCACTAAAGAATTGCCATTATCTTATAAAGGTAATTTAAAAGAGGTAATCCTATAATTAATTCACTGACAAATTCGAGTGGCATGATTGCTTAGTGGTTAGAACACTCGCCGCACTCATGGAAATGACACACTTACCTTTGGCTTAGTATTTCTAGGAAAACTTACAAAACTATGGCGTATTACTGGTTGCATATTCTGATCTAGGTCATACTTGTTACAAAAGAAAAATCACAGTGAAACAAGTTAGTGCTTGTGAAAATGGAAAAAGTTGTTTAACCACTGATTTCACTAAATAAAGGAATGTACATGACCTCAAGTTTTTCATGAGCATCTGTGATTTTATTGTTCTATGTTGTCAGCGAGCTGTTGTCTGTGGAAACCAAACATTATGAATCCTCAAAATGGACATGTTCCTTATAGAAGAAGCGAATAAGACTACTTAATTTGTTGATGTTTGCCTGGTCAGTAGTGAAAAACTACTGAGAATATAAAACATAAATATCATGGTTATGAAAAGTGAACTTTAAATTGAAACAATACCTACCGACAACTGTGATGTTAAAATCACATGATCCTTCATTTAGTGCAGTATCATTAGCTCTGCATGTCACTGTTGTTGTGCCGACTGGATATAAGTCACCTGACATCACAACATTGCCTAGACTGTCCTCACATACAATGGTGGTAGAATTAATGACTTCATCAACAGTGTCGTTGGCAGTTGGTGACGGTGACCATGTGACATTTGCCATTCCAGGTACCACAGTCATGAAAGCAACAGTGTTTGGACAGAAGACAGTTGGAGGTTCATTGTCTGCATTAGGCAAAAGACAAAAAATATTAATCTTGCAAATCTCACAAAATGGGCTGTTTAATGAAAAAATACCTACCAATAACTGTAAATGTTAAATTTACATGATCTTTCATTTAGTGCAGTATCATTAGCTCTGCATGTCATTGTTTAAGTTAAGTTTAGTGGATATAAGTCATCTAGTCCTCTAAAACGGTTCATATTTCACCTTTTTTTTTTTTTTGTACCCTACTACTTGATTTCCCACGGTTTTGCATGTGAGGATTTCAAAAATCTTATCCGTTTTGGTTTCTGACAATTGGGTATGGCCCTTCAAGATCCCTGAAGTCATGTAACTTTTAATAATAAGAGGTTTTTTGTGTTATTGGTCTCCACGCGCATTGCCTCAGACCCGCATGTTGGCATTTTTAGTTTTCTTTTTTTTGCTATGAAACGATGTCCAATTACAGCCAAATTTGCTGGATCGATTGGAATTCTGCCGTGCTTTGTTTTAAACGACTTTTTCACAAAGGGGTGTGAACATTAGTCCGATTTGTGATGCCTCTCTTAGCCACCATACTTTGTATATGGGAAATTTGGTCTGGTTTCAATAACCGTGTACATGTATTTCACTAGTTGGAAAAATATTTACCAAAAAAAAAAAAAAAAACGTGTCACCACACCGATTTGAAGCCGACCTATGACCAGAGATGGGAGACTTTTTTTGGCCTAAAATAAACTGTAAAGTTGGTAAAATGACCCTTAAAATGCAGGCACATTGGCCATTTGCAATGTAACAGAGCAACCCATTAGCATCCTACCATTCCAGGGTCCAAAACTATAACACGTGGCGTAAATCCGTGTTGAAAAGTGGGGGGATGATATTCCCCCAAACACTGCAAAAAACATCACTTCATGTACCATTTCTCTCCACACCCCTTTCCCTTTTTTTGCACCAATTATTCAACTATTATTTTTTCTGTATGACAAATTCTGGGTGGATGATCCTATGGACCATGGATCCATAGGTCCATAGGATCATCCCGCCTCGGACAAACAGTGGGAGGTAATCCCCCATCCCCCAGGAGTTACGCCCATGAATTTAACTAAAAAGTGAACTTTCAATTTAAACAATACATACCGACAACTGTGATGTTAAAGTTGCATGATCCTTCAACATTGACAGTATCATTAGCTCTGCATGTCACTGTTGTTAAACCTACTGCATATAAGCCACCTGACATCACAACATTGCCAAGACTCTCCTCACATACGATGGTGGTAGGATCAATAACAGTGCCATTAGTATCATTGGAAGTTGGTAATGGTGACCAGGTGACATTAGCCGTTGCCATTCCAGCATCCACATTCACGGTGGTGTCACTTGGACAGTAGACATCTGGAGCTGAAATAACAATTCAAATGATGGGTTGTTATGCGATTAGTTGAAAGGGCTGCCATTCCAATACAATTCATTTTCAACTGCAGTGCCATAGTTGTGGGGAGGGGGTATTAACCCAATTTTTTTAGATTCCCCTCTCAAAATATGTAGCGACCTATAAGAAACAAGGAATAAATATCAAAACAATTATTTGAGATTGTTAACCCCCCTGTATATGCCCCCTGAAGTTTTTGGACACGGGATGGCATCCAGTCTTCTTGTGCAGATTACTTGAATATCGTTGGTGGGTACCAGTCTATTTTATTTGAATGGTATGGAAGCAATAAAGAGAACATCACTTCAAAAATTTATTTAAAGTACCATGTTTACTTTATCATGTGTACTTTATCATGCTTCATTTCAATGGTATAAATGTGACAGTAGATCCAATGCTCTTGAAAAACTTCTGCTAGCAGATGTGGAGCATCATCTTTAAATAGATCTTTGGGCTTGTCCAGCTTGTTGTGGTATCAGTTGATAGAGCATATTCTGAATGCTGTCATTTTTTGGGGGAAAGACTCCATGAGGAAATTCTGCTTGCTCATAATAGTCCACTTTTCCTAATGTTTTTTTGTGCATTTGACCTGGTACTAATTCTTACTTATGCCATATTCTTGTAGATGTAGCCATTACCTAAAAAATAAGAAATACATAATTAGTGTGATCTAACAAATATATTATTACACAACTTACTTTTTAATCAACTTGTTAAATGTCATCTCTCAACACAAGCTAAATTTAGGGAAGCATAATTCGCTTTTTGGGGAGCTGTGGTACCTAGTTATGTTTTTTTAGATTTTTCTTTACTGTTTTTTTTATTTTATTATTTGTCTTTGTCTTTCCAATTTGCATATGTTTCGATGTAAGGACCCCAGTGGAAATAAGCCTATAACATATGTTATTGGCTTTTTGGGTTATCCTTGGATAAATTTGGTATGTTTTCTCGTTATGTATTTTGTATTTTTGCCATATTTTTATCCGAATAAATTCAATCAATCAATCAGTCATATTAATAGAATGTGAAAGATAATACTGTATCAAATTATTCACATGTGAAGTCTTTTAACCCACCACACGCCACCTCTTAAAAAATAGTAAAATACAAAAAATAAATCCCATATCCAACTACTTTATTTTAAGCTAGGTTTCAACTTCACAGATTCAGGGGATACAAAATTGTAAACCCTAAACTTATTTGGGAATTTCCAACTTTATATTCTCTTACTCTTCAGTACATCGTGCAGTATTAGTAACCAGGGGTCACATAATTCATGATTAAGATGATAACGAGTCCCTGACATGTCACATACAATTAGGCTTGGGCAATATCCATGATATATCGGCAAACATATATCGTGATTTTCAGAAAGAATGTTATATCCGACCGCCACTTTTTAAGGGTTTTTGGAATTTTTTTTACAACAACTAACCCAATGATTCCATCGATTTTTGGGGGTACAGAAAGTGAAAACTATCTTTAATATCCACTTTTATGATGGTTTTTGGACTTGATTTCCCTTCAGAAAATAGAAGGATCCTATTATAGTTGCCACTGCACATGTACAAAGACCGTGTTGGTCACTTATGGGGGAGTTGACAAGATCAGACTGACATGACTAAGGAAGTCATCGTATACCAAAAATGCCTGATTTTTCATGAAATAAATATCCTGGAATAATTTGAAGTATATGTCCATCATCATCCACATGTTCTCCACCTTACTAGGTAGGTAAGATTACATTATTGGTTATATTTAATGAGAAAAAGTGGTGGTCGGATACGACATTCTACCCCGATTTCCGATAGTATCGCGATTGTCGCAAATTCGTTTGCATAGTGCGTATGTACTTCTGAAGTAGTTCACTTTTGTTTCTCACTTCCAAAAGCTGAAATAGTGAAAAGACTGTCCTAATTTTGTTTCCATGTAATTTCTGACTTGACTCACAATGGCAATTTTTTTTTATCGCAATATATATTTTTTATTCGCGATTTTCCTATATCTCGATAACTTAAAAAGGTTCTCGATATCGTAATCGAATAAAAAAGGTATCGCGATATTCGATATCGTGTTATCTAAATATTACATACAATGTACCCAACTCCCATCGACTAAAGTGCAATTTGCAGTATTGATAGGGTCCTATCAGGACTAGGAAGGTTCATGATGTACAGCTAGGCTTGTAGTAGTACATAGAGCAAGGACCTTGCTCTATGGCTAGTCCTACTACTATGACTATGAGTACTACTAGTACTAGTACTAATAACAACAGCCACAGGCACGTTATGGTTGGGAAATAAACAATGCATTAAAAATATTAAAAACAAACTTACCCAACGATGTCCGGGTCTGGTCATTCACATATAATAACTTCTGTCAGTGTAACTGCTCAACTTTGCCAGCAAACAATCCTTCTAGATGATACGATGTATGCGCATTTACTAACCTTAATATATAACTGTCTAAATTGACTTTAAAACCACCCATCTACCACATCAACAAACCATGTCCAATGTAGTATGTGTGGTGGACTGGTGGTGTAGTTAAACTGACAACAGATGGCGCCCTTCAACCAAAACTTTTAGGGGTGCATACATCCCACTGATCTTTATTGTGGTACATCCCAGTGCATGATTTCAACTTGTTGTTTTAATGTTTAAGCCCGGCCTGTACATATTTTGAGGGGGTAGAATAATAGTTTTAAAAGAGGAAATATATCTACTAGCCATTTGCTACCCTAGCCATAGCATTTAGTGCAGTCAAGACACATGTAGTCTTTAGTCAAATGAATAAAATTGATGGTGTAATCAATCCCATTCTGTGACGCGGCACTTCAAATCTGTTGACATGTTAAATCAAGTTCAGTTGTATTTCCGGTACAAAAAGATGTTTATCTGTTTCTGATTATTCCAGTATAGATTGTCGGTGTGATAAAATTTAATGTGTATGTATATTTTACATTTGTTTAAATTACCATAATTTGACAAAATCTCGGGTCCAAAAGGTGCAGTTGGTAATGCCGCAGTCACATTTGCCAAGGCGGCCGTAGGGTCTATAATATCTACGGCCAGTAGCAATTATCGGGCCGCCGCAGCATTCCCACGGTGTCATACACTAGCAGTCACATATGTAAAGGTAGCCGCACGGCGTATTTAGAATTTTTGGAGACAGAAAACCTGCGGCTGCCGTACGGGTACTGTAGGGCCGCCTTGAGGCTGCCCTATGGTGGCCGTGGGATTCCTACGGCCGCTGCAATATTTTGGGGGTCCACAAAAGTCATAACACCCTAGGGCAAGCGTACGGCAAACGCAAGGCCACCGTACGGCCAACGTATGGTCGACGTGGAACCGCCTACGGCATGGCTACGGCGTGTCTAATTGCTACGGCGAACCTAGAAAAGAAAAAAGTTATAACGCGGCGCTATAATCTCACGGCGACCCCTACGGTCCGTAAAAGGTAGGGATACGCCCTAAGGCTACCCTGAGGCCCCAGCAAATCCTCTGCGGCCGCCGCAGGTATCTCTCCATTTTGGGGGTCTACGGCTGCCGTATCCTAGCCGTAGGGCAAATGTGACTGGGGCATAAGAGACAAGATATTATTTGTTTCAGATCCATCGAGAGTCAACCGCTGATCTCTATTATACTGACAGTATATTAGAGATCAGTGCAGTGAACTAGCGGGAATAAGCCTAACTGCCGTACGTCCACCAGGGCTTGTGGGACTGTCTCTACACGTACCATAGAGAAAGGATAGAATCTCATCCTATCTCTATGCACCGACGTACACTGTGTGGAAAATAAATCCCTTGCGTTCGTGGGTGTTTACAAAGTCAATTGGGGCAAGTTTTGTGTTATACGGGGGGAAACATTTGTTTGTTTGTTTGTTTTTTGGAGGAGGGGTGTAAATTTACCGAAACAAGACTCATATGAACAGATAAGAGGGTGGGGGTTGGGGTTCCAATTATATTTTGCACCCAGATTTTTCATGCATGCCCAGCGGGTGGAGGTTATTTCCAACCCTCCCCTAAACACTTTATGTACCATTTTTCTGTTTTCTCTTTTTTTATTTTTACATATTCCACTGTTTAGCATACAAATAGTTCAGAAATACCAACAAGTTTGTGAAGATTCCAATAGACACTATTTTGTCAAAAAGTGTGGAAGCCTCCCCCCTGCTACGCCGGAAATTTATTAAATCATAAACATCAGTATAATTTAATTATTATATATAACCAATTTCAAAGTTCTCCATAATGTTGTCATAATAATGTACAGCTTATCACAAAAAACTTGCCCTCGCTGTACACAACCTCGTACACAGGGGGCATTTTTGTTCACACTCGCGTGAGTACTCATACAAAGCAATAGTTTATTGGCGCATGATGGGTGAAGGCTAGAAATTGTTATGTCTAATAAAAATAAAAATACAGGAAGGAAATGACAAATGTTTTCCTCTTTCTCCACAAACATTTTCATATTTGTTTTGCTTGTAGTCTATTTGTCTGTTTTGTTATACCCCCACCCCCAACGTCTGACTCATTTGCTTTTCACTAGGTTCATCTTACAATCTCTTAGTCCAGCCTATGAACACTCCCGCATCCCTTCAGATCTAATCCCTCTTTTGTCCGGTCCCAAGTACTTGAGTTTTAAGTAAGACTAATTGCGGTGACACCATGTGGAATCTCAATTGAGTAGTAATTAGTTCTGAAAAGAACTGGGGGTACAACTCGACGTTTCGATCAGTATGCTCTGATCGTCCTCAGGAGAATGCCGGACTCTGGAAAATGCTGCTGCTTAAGTAGGCTGCTGGAGGATCATCCCATGAATGGATGCTGGAGGATTAGTTCGTTGAGGCGCGCAGGCGGGAAACTGTGAGACTATGAGACTAGGATCCTAGGGGTTGGGGTAGAGGAGTGTGTGCTCACTGAACTGAATCAGTTGTTAACAAGCACAGGGGAAGGAGGGTGGTTGACTTAGGATATAGGGGATCCCTCAGTCTGGGGTGGGTTATGGACTTTGGATATAGAAGATCCTTCAGTCTGTAGTATAGGTCGCCAAATGTCGCTGATGAAGAAACCGATGTCCTGTGGCACAGTGTCGTGTTTGACGATCTCGATGGTCTCTCTGATGCGTCTGGGGTGCCATGCGTCGATGGGTGTGATGAGTTGGGCTGCCTGCCAGTCGATTTGGTGGTCCTTGATGTGCGAGTGCTTGACGATGGCGGACTTCTCAAAATCTCCTCTGCGGCCGTGTGCTCGGTGTTCCTTCAATCTGATAGGGAGGTTGCGTTTTGTTTCGCCGATGTACACCTTACCGCACTCACAGGGGATCCGGTAGACTCCCGCTCTGTTGTTTGGGTCCGGTTTGTCCTTGTGGGTATGTAGAAGTCCTTGGAGTTTGCTGGGGCTGAGTGGAACACATCGATGCCTGCTTGTCGGAGGATGCGTTGTAGTTTGTGAGACGTCGAACCTAGATAGGGGAGACAAGCAGAGAGGGTTAGATCACTTACCTTGCTTTTGGAGTTTGGAACCGGCTTCGCTGTGCTGATCTTGTTGTGATTGTAACCGTTGCGTTTGAGGGTAGTTCGGATGTGCTGTAGTTCCTTGGGAAGGCTGTCCTTGTCACAAATGTTGTAGGCGCGTTGTACGAGCGTACGGTTGACCGATGACTTGATGCTTGGATGATGGAAGGAGCGCTGGTTCAGGTACCGATCTGTGTGCGTGGGCTTTCTGTAGACGTTGTGGTGTAGGGAGCCGTCTGGGTTTCTGGAAATGCCAACATCAAGGAACGCGATCTTGTCATCTTCTTCCGTTTCCATGGTGAACTTGATGCTCGGGTGTTGCTGGTTTAGATGTTGTAGAAAATCCTGGAGTGTGTCTCTGCCGTGTGGCCAAACCACAAAGGTGTCATCCACGTATCGGAGCCACAGCTTGGGTTGGAGGTCGGCGGTGTTGAGGGAAGAGTTTTCAAACTCTTCCATGAAAATATCAGCAAGGACCGGGGATAAAGGAGATCCCATGGAGGTCCCAGCTGTCTGCTCGTTGAACTTGCCCTGAAACTGAAAACAACTTGAAGAGACACATGTTAGTAGCAAATCATGAATTTGGTCCGGGGTGAGTGATGTGCGATCATCAAGAGAAAGATCTTGTACGAGTCTGTCCTTCACCAAGGAACTACAGCACATCCGAACTACCCTCAAACGCAACGGTTACAATCACAACAAGATCAGCACAGCGAAGCCGGTTCCAAACTCCAAAAGCAAGGTAAGTGATCTAACCCTCTCTGCTTGTCTCCCCTATCTAGGTTCGACGTCTCACAAACTACAACGCATCCTCCGACAAGCAGGCATCGATGTGTTCCACTCAGCCCCCAGCAAACTCCAAGGACTTCTACATACCCACAAGGACAAACCGGACCCAAACAACAGAGCGGGAGTCTACCGGATCCCCTGTGAGTGCGGTAAGGTGTACATCGGCGAAACAAAACGCAACCTCCCCATCAGATTGAAGGAACACCGAGCACACGGCCGCAGAGGAGATTTTGAGAAGTCCGCCATCGTCAAGCACTCGCACATCAAGGACCACCAAATCGACTGGCAGGCAGCCCAACTCATCACACCCATCGACGCATGGCACCCCAGACGCATCAGAGAGGCCATCGAGATCGTCAAACACGACACTGTGCCACAGGACATCGGTTTCTTCATCAGCGACATTTGGCGACCTATACTACAGACTGAAGGATCTTCTATATCCAAAGTCCATAACCCACCCCAGACTGAGGATCCCTATATCCTAAGTCAACCACCCTCCTTCCCTGTGCTTGTTAACAACTGATTCAGTTCAGTGAGCACACTCCTCTCCCCAACCCCCTAGGATCCTAGTCTCATAGTCTCACAGTTTCCCGCCTGCGCGCCTCAACGAACTAATCCTCCAGCATCCATTCATGGGATGATCCTCCAGCAGCCTACTTAAGCAGCAGCATTTTCCAGAGTCCGGCATTCTCCTGAGGACGATCAGAGCATACTGATCGAAACGTCGAGTTGTACCCCCAGTTCTTTTCAGAACTAATTACTACTCAATTGAGATTCCACATGGTGTCACCGCAATTAGTCTTACTTATCATCCTCACCATGCAAAGCTACAAGTTTTACTTGAGTTTTCTTTTGTGTATCTTTTACACCCGATGACTAACGCCTGTCTGCCCACTCTTGTGTATAGGTACGTGTTTATATGTTTATTTCATCCATTTTGCCTTTGAGAAAGAACCTGCTAGGTTCAAAAGGCCAGTAACTTTGGCAAAAATACAAATAATAACCGCCCTCCCCACAAAGAAAGTAGAACAACCCGTGTAGTTCTTCACTAAAATCATTTCGACATTCACTATTGTCAACTTTATTTGGATCATTTGATATAAACTTTTTAAGCAGGTTTCCTATTTAATTGTAAATACTGTTACCAATCTTTCCCAGTGATTATGATAATATTAGCGTAGGCTGTATTTCATTTCTTCCACTGTTAACTATAGCTTGCTTATGATGCAATTTCAAGCACGGTAGCTCCCAGGGTTTCCACTCCTAGTATCCCGCACCCTCATTGTCCGCTTGAAATGCAATCCTACTTTTGAACGCTACTGGATGCATATCCAGAGAGGGTTAGAGGGTTGAGAGTCCGGGATAGGAATATAAAAGAAACCCTGGGAGTTAGAGTGTTAGAAATCGCATCGTAAACAAGATATTTAACAGTGAAAGAAGTGAAACAGAGGGCGCTAATATTATCAAAAGCAAAGGGTAAGAATGTGCTTCTCACAATTTTTTAAAATAATTATTGTGACCTCACCCACTGAAAATGGAAAAATATGAGATTACTTTTACTTAGCATGCACATCCAAAAATGTTGTTCTTTCTTTTTTAAGATACAAAATGACACAATATAACAATTCGTTTTCGAGTTTTGAGGTTCCATGCCCCTATACTTTTAACACTAGACTAACCCCGCCCCAAAAATAGGTGGGACCCGAGATGGGTTCAAAGTCAAAAGTTCCTAATTCGGATATTATTACAAGGTCAGCATCGCAGCGAGCCATCCTCGTCCATGGGAATTTCGAGCAGCCTTGTACTCATCTCGTCATGAAAAAGGAGGTAGGCCCTGGGGACGGGATTAGCACCCTTTGGTGGACTCCGATGAGTGGAATATTTACACACATAATTACACAAAAGTTATGAACGAGCTAGACCACAGAGACAATCAAGGTTTCTTTACCCCACGGTTAAAGGAGTAATTTCTGAGCTATTGTATCCTGAGCTATTATCCTGAGCTATTATATCCTGAGCTATCCTGAGCTATTATCCTGAGCTATCCTGAGCTATTATATCCAGGCTGGATATCGAAATCGATAGGGGCATTTATGATCTCACAGTGATAAGGACCTCGTCCTCGCCTTCGGCTCGGTCCTTATCACTTGACCACGCCCAAAACCGGCCATTATTTTAACCTGCGGTAAAGACCGCTCGTCAAACTTGTATTCCCTTATTCTATACGTTCTCCTGTATTTAAGCCAGGTCGCTTATATCCAGGGACCACTACACAAATTTGTAACTAGAAATTAAATTATAGACATATACAAATTTGATTATAATCATCCAAGGTGATTTGGAATAAGCTTAGTCCAAACAGCTAGAGGGTGACGAAATTCCGTGAGCGACAATGAACTATTGTGGATTATGTACGGCTATTCACTGTTAAAACTGCAACGCCCTACTAATGCTAGGTGCTTTATTGTCCACACATAATACAATATGTGGGTTTACACAGAATAGAATGGTCACGAATTAACTGAGTGTGGGTAAATCCCACCCACACAAACAGTGCTTAAAGATGTATCGCACATGGTTTTCACTGTTTTTAAGGCAATTTCCGAAAAATGTATTTTTCATCGAAGCATATTTTTTTTACCTGAGTAAAGAATAACAAATACTTAAAAAAATACAAGTTTCTCAAAAATAATCATGAGAAGTATGGTCTCACAGCAAAAACGTAGGGAAATGAATTGATGGTAGGTTCCGTCATACATTAATGCTTGAACTTTCTTTTACATTTAGACCAAGCTTCTGACGCCTATGGTGTGAGATATATAATTTGACAGTATTTAGTTCCATTTCAAAAAGGAAATTATCAATGAAAACAAAAACACCTGAATTGCCGGTAAAACACGGGAAATACATCTTTAATAGGCCTGAGTTTTTGTTAAATCTATAATGCCTACTTCATGTCCCAATGACTTCTCTTCGTTCGAAAGTCGTGTATTAAATTCTTTGAGGAATGTTTGGATAATCTGCTCTTAAAGCAGCTTTCATCTAGTCAAGGCGCACGCGGCAGCGAAACACAACGTCCCGCGAAAAAAAGACCACGCATGTGAGTGGCTAAGCTTCCGACCGAAGCCATGAGCGCCTTTTGCAGTCCGTTCTTAGGATGCTATACTACTGAATTATTCATAGGTCATGAGAGTAGTATAGAAGGCGTATATGACCTCCGTTTCGGCAGGTGGATCATGATCCACATGTGGATCATCGATGTGGATCACCCTGGTCCTCGATAGGGGCGGAGTTAACTGCATGTAACCGAAAGGCTGGGTGGATCGATTATAGCGATCGGGGTGGATTGTAAATATTGTAGGTGAACGGAGATTACAAGTCGGCAAACTATTGTCAACTATTTCCCCTGGTTCAATAATGTACGAGTCCATAGACCGAACAGTGTTGCATGGTTCGTTGTCGTCTGCTGTCTAGCTGTAGGAACGTGTTCGAACAGGCCCGCGTTTATGACCGAACGAATCATTAGTCAACAATGGTCGCGTGGCCTTTGTACCTTCACGCAAACAACACGTCGTGACGACTGTGGTCAAGATTGTATTAGCACAACGTACGCAATGAAGGTATGAAGTCGTGCACCACCACGTCTAAACACGGAGGAAGGCTGATCTAACATAATTGGGTGTTTACAAAAATACCCGTCTAAACAAGTGCGTTTACCGCTAATTGGACCCCAACAGGATGACAACCGAAAGTTTAACATTCACTCTTGCGAATAGTGCTGAAAATTTGTCATGCGTTAAAATAAAATCTATATAGCTACACAAGTTACACCCATTAACTCATATAACTCATATAACTCAACCTGTATAAAATATTGTAATACCAACTACACTGTTCTTATTATTTTAGTTAGTTATGTTTTCATATTTACGTGTATTTTATTTCTTTTCTTTACGGGGACCGTATTTTCAAAAGTTCTCGACCGATTGTTATGAAACTTGCCACAAATATTTATTTCACCAAGATCTACATGATGACGTAAAAAATCCAAATTTTGCCACTAGAGGGTGGTTTTGGTTGTTTTTTGCCCATTTTGGTGAAAAATCGTATTTTCCCCATAATTTCCGTATTTTTTGTCCAAATGCCATAAAACTTGGCAAACTTGTTTATTTTGACAGAATCAATAACATGACATTATATTTCATTACTGGGGTCACCGTTGGGGGACTATAATGGTTAATTTATCCCATTTTTGGGAAAAAATATGTATTTTACGTTTTTCCTCTTAAAAATCAATATGGTCGCCAGCGTTTGGGGCCCAGGGTGCAATGATGAGGCCTGGTTGACAATTCTGTAGTAGTTCTTGGCCTGAAAAGTTAAAAATTAGCTTGTTAAAAATATTCCATTGATAAAAAAAAAATTGTCATAATTTGACCCCCTAAATACAGGCTGAAAACACAAAATCAAAGATGGCCGCCGGATATGGCGGTCATTTTGAATTCCCACAGTGCATTTAAACACTATCACGTGACACATCACTACCACTTTTTTTTCGGGAAAAAAAAACATGTGGAAAAAAAAATCACAAAAAAAGTTAAACAAACGGTTGCATGGCAACAGCTGACGGATCTTTGCCGAGAGTGTCGTTCTTCGCAGAGTCTTCGTCTATTAAGCTGACGGGTGAGGGTGAACTGACGGCAGGTTGCATCCCATTCATATATCTTCTTTGATTTTGAGTGTATGCAGGAAACGTATCAGGGCAGGATTAACACCTCTGAGGGCCCCTGGGCACCTGAAGCTCCAAGGGCCCCCCCCCCATGCTTGCATTCTGATGAAGAACGTGCTCTGATTGGTACCTGGGTCACCATAGAGCTACAGAAAGCATTCTCCATGGGCTACACACTGCTCAAAATTTACGAAGTATGGCATTTTGAGGAGATATCTGTATACGATCCCTGCACGAAGGAAGGTGGTCTGTTCGCTTCGTACGTGAATGCTTTCCTTAAGATGAAACAGGAGGCTAGTGACTGGCCTCAGTGGTGCCAGACTGACCAGCAGAAGCATCACTACATTCAGAGCTATTTTGATAGGGCGGGAATTCAACTAGAATGGAACAACATCGAGAAAAATCCGGGGCTAAGAGCGCTGGCGAAATTGATGCTCAACAGCTTTTGGGGCAAGTTTGGACAGAGGACAAACTTAATGAAAACAACGCACGTGACCGACCCAGTCGAATTTATTGACCTGATGACTAGTGATAACATTGACGTTAACAGCGTCAACTTTGTTAATGAGGAGATGGTAGAAGTCCATTGGCAAAACACGGCAGACTTCATCGAACCATCAGGCCGTACCAACGTGATCATCGCTGTTGAATAAAACAGCCAAGAGCTGAGGTTTAATTTGATAAAGAATCGTTCGTGTGTGTTTTACTACGTTGTATTTATTTAGTGATCTGGCCAAATTCAATACCAGAAAGGCATACTTCACTCCGAAATATAAATTTATTGGCGGCAAATATTTTTCTATCGTACTTTTGACAAAAACCAGTCTGAAAGTAATCAGTGCCTATAGTAATGTAATTTCCCATTTCCTGTCTACCTGTATTAATTAGAAATGTGAAAAGAAAGACCCTGTTATTATTATATTGCCCTTAGTTATAAACAAAAGCGTTTAAACAGAGTCAATTGTTTGGGAATGGCTATGTAAAAAGCCCTGTGCATATATTCCATCATCAAAATGTCTTTAATTGGGTTTACACAACACGTTTGGTATGCATTATAGGATATTAAATTAGGCTTATTAGTATGGCTCGACTGAATAAGTGATCTTTAACAATATCTTTATAGTTATAAAGATGTTTCTGAGTAAATTAACTCAAGCAAGCATAACTCAAGCAAGCATTTCTATAGATCAAATAAAGCATACTCAAAACTTTATACAAGTCAGACGAGTTGTTGATGATTTTGGACGGCCCATGTTGTTGTTACGTGATGTCTGGCGTTAACCTATAGCCCCCCTTTCAGTAGGGCAACATGTTGGGACAAGTTGAAGAAATTAGGGACTTCCCCTCATAGTACATCATTGCATCATAGAACAGGTCCTGGGTATATGCATGGACTCGTTACTCGACCTGTGAGTCCAAACTCTATGATTGCATACCGATTAACGAGGTCAACACTTAACGTTTTTGGACATGTAACGTCATGTTATCAAATATTGACCATTTCTTTATCGGGATATAAGAATCGGTCTGTGCTCTATGTATGGTCCGTATTGTGCATATTGATGTGTGACCGTGTCATATGTATGTATTAAAAGCATATCGTCGTGACCGGCAAAATGTCGTAAGAAATTATTGTGCAAAATTGTGGTTCAAGAAAACTGTGTGTGAAAGTTTCGTCATTTTTCTGCCATTTGTAGGAAAGTTAGGTTCCGCATACACTGTATACATGGAATATAAGACCTTCCCATCGATTCTCATTGTAACAAAAGCACCCCGATTCATTTTCATAACCTAGTCCGAATTAAATACAATACTAGATATAAGTTTTTGTCACAACAAAAACAAGGTGTTCGGTTGAAGTTAAAATGGTTACGTCATTAATTCGAAGTGTTGGAGATTTATAAGTACATGGACCAAGAATAAAGTATATGAAATTTCAGAGAAGTTCTAATTTATGTGAATGAGGAAGATAATACGTCACAGTGAACATGCTGTAAAAATAATAGGAAGGTTTTATAAGTACATGGACCAAGAATAAAGTATTTGAAAATTATAGAGAAGTTCTAATTTATGTAAATAAAATGGGGAAAAAAGTGTATAATTTTGGAGTAGCTGGACCATTGAAATTGAAAGGGGCATTGGTTGTTTTCAAAATTGCACACAATTATTCTTGACAAAATCCTTCCTCCATGATGTGACTGTTTCATTATCTCAATAAAGGTGCTGATATTTGTTTCTGGGCTACTTTAGTGAGAAAATTAAGTGCCACTATAAAGTAAACTGCAATGCAGCCATCAGGTATGTCTTATTGTATTGGTAGGTCCCTACACACCCTTCCAATATAATGCATACCATGCCTAACGACTAACGTTAATGAGGAAAATATTTTCAATAGTTTCTTAAATTTACACAAATAATTAATGTAATGATGAAAGTTGCATACCAATAGCATCATGGACGTCTTTGCAAGGGATTAGATTAATATTTGTTTTTTAAATTAATATTACTACACACAAGGTCAGTCACTAACAGTCATAAGAATCTGACTTCCTTCCTCAATTATTAATAATAATATTGAAGTACATCATTCACTATGTGTATGTGTGGTACTGCCTACTGGTGTTTCACATTTGTACAAACTACGAAGTAAACTCACCAAAACCTAACTAGCCCCATATCAAATGCCTCCAAATCAACATGCCATTTTGTCAACAAACGCCGATTTGACAGTGTAAGTGTGAAGGGTACCATCGGAAGGGTATACCGTCGTGTACACATGTACGTAAGCTTGTTTACAAAAATCATCAACTTTGACCAATTTTTAAAAGTAATTTCTCGCTGTTTTCACCTTTTTACTTACACCATAGTAAGAAGCACCAATCAGGTGTCTGCAGATGACATCGATGTGCTTGTGAAAACTTTGAATCAGTAGAAAAGTGGAATGAATTTTCGTTACCTTTTACAGCGATATGCTCCACAAACGCGTTATAAGTTTATAAATATATGTGATGATCAGCGCCACCAAGTGACCACTAAAAGTTTTGAAATTCAACAAACTCAAATAAAACTAAATATAAGTTTTTGTCACAACAAAAACAAGGTGTTCGGTTGAAGTTAAAATGGTTACGTCATCAATTCGAAGTGTTGGAGAAGTCAAATGTTAACGTCTGTTGAAGTTCTCGCGAGAAGTTTATTTGAATACAATACAATACTGAATTTAGAAATTACTTTAATATTAAACTTTGACTTCCGGTTTGGACAGGAAGTAAGGTCAAATTGGGGTCACCTTTGTGTAAATACTTTTGACAATTAACAATCTGTACAATGGTACAAAAATGTCAATTTACCTCCTGTGGTTGTTGAGATATGATTTTTTTAAATATTAAACTTTCACTTCCGGTTTGGACAGGAATTAAGATCAAATTGGGGTATAAATATTTTTTGACAATTAACGATCTGTATAATGGTACAAAATTAGTGAATTTACCTCTTGTGGTTGTTGAGATATGATTTTTTGAAAATATTAAACTTTGACTTCCGGTTTGGACAGGAAGTAAGGTCAAATTTGGGTCACCTTTGTGTAAATATTTTTCGACAATTAACAATCTGTATAATGGTACAAAAATTGTGAATTTACCTCTTGTGGTTGTTGAGATATGATTTTTTTTAAATATTAAACTTTGACTTCCGGTTTGTACAGGAAGTAAGGTCAAATTGGGGTCACCTTTTTGTAAATATTTTTCGACAATTAACGATCTGTACAATGGTACAAAAATTGTGAATTTACCTCTTGTGGTTGTTGAGATATGATTTTTAAATGTTAAACTTTGACTTCCGGTTTGGACAGGAAGTAAGGTCAAATTAATCACCTTTGTGTAAATATTTTTCGACAATTAACAATCTGTATAATGGTACAAAATTGTGAATTTGCCTCTTGTGGTTGTTGAGATATTATTTTTTAAATATTAAATTTTGACTTCTGGTTTGGACAGGAAGTAAGGTCAAATTTGGGTCACCTTTGTGTAAATATTTTTCGACAATTAACAATCTGTATAATGGTACAAAAATTGTGAATTTACCTCTTGTGGTTGTTGAGATATTATTTTTTTTAAATATTAAATTTTGACTTCCGGTTTGGACAGGAAGTAAGGTCAAATTGGGGTCACCTTTTTGTAAATATTTTTGACAATTAACGATCTGTACAATGGTACAAAAATTGTGAATTTACCTCTTGTGGTTGTTGAGATATGATTTTTTTTTAATGTTAAACTTTGACTTCCGGTTTGGATAGGAAGTAAGGTCAAATTGGGGTCATGTTTTTGCAAATATTTTTTGACAATTAACAATCTATACAATAGTGCAAAACATGTCCATTTACCTGTTGTGGTTGTTGAGATATGATTTTTTTAAATATTAAACTTTGACTTCCGGTTTGGACAGGAAGTAAGGTCAAATCGGGGTCACTCACAACTGGAGTTTCATCTACTTGTTAAGTTCTAAGTACATGCCAAGTTTCAAGTTCATGTGAAGTTTGCAAGTATGTTTTTGTTTGCGGACAAGATGGGGAGAAGAAGAAGAAGTAAAAACTAGATATAAGTTTTTGTCACAACAAAAACAAGGTGTTCGGTTGAAGTTAAAATGGTTACGTCATCAATTCAAGTGTTGGAGAAGTCAAATGTTAACGTCTGTTGAAGTTCTCGAGAAGTTTATTTGAATACAATACAATACTGAATTTAGAAATTATTTTAATATTAAACTTTGACTTCCGGTTTGGACAGGAAGTAAGGTCAAATTGGGGTCACCTTTGTGTAAATACTTTTGACAATTAACAATCTGTACAATGGTACAACAATTTCAATTTACCTCCTGTGGTTGTTGAGATATGATTTTTTTTAATATTAAACTTTCACTTCCGGTTTGGACAGGAAGTAAGGTCAAATTGGGGTATAAATATTTTTTGACAATTAACGATCTGTACAATGGTACAAAAATTGTGAATTTACCTCTTGTGGTTGTTGAGATATGATTTTTTTAAATGTTAAACTTTGACTTCCGGTTTGGACAGGAAGTAAGGTCAAATTGGGGTCACCTTTGTGTAAATATTTTTCGACAATTAACAATCTGTATAATGGTACAAAAATTGTGAATTTACCTCTTGTGGTTGTTGAGATATTATTTTTTTTAAATATTAAACTTTGACTTCCGGTTTGGACAGGAAGTAAGGTCAAATTGGGGTCACCTTTTTGTAAATATTTGTTGACAATTAACGATCTGTACAATGGTACAAAAATTGTGAATTTACCTCTTGTGGTTGTTGAGATATGATTTTTTTTAATGTTAAACTTTGACTTCCGGTTTGGACAGGAAGTAAGGTCAAATCGGGGTCACTCACAACTGGAGTTTCATATACTTGTTAAGTTCTAAGTACATGCCAAGTTTCAAGTTCATGTGAAGTTTGCAAGTATGTTTTTGTTTGCGGACAAGATGGGGGAGAAGAAGTAAAAAAAAATAAAAAAATAAAAAAACCGAACAAAAACAAGAGGTGTTTCGGGCATATACCCGAACACCTAAAAAACCGAACAAAAACAATAGGTGTTTCGGGCACATACCCGAACACCTAATAATTATTAAAAGGCACACAAATCAGTAAAGCAGGTGCCCAGGTGGACATCTCTCGGTGAAACCCCCTCTTACATTCCATGTCCACTATTAAGCAATCCGATTAGCGTAACGGGAAACTTCACGCTAAACTTGGCATTGATAGGATAAGACGAATTAATTTCTTTTGCACCGATTGTGTAAAGACCACTAAAGTTGTATAGCGCCCTCTATAGTTAGAATTTCTAACGCACAATAACACACTGAATGTGGGTCAATACGTATGTGGGCTTGACGTCATCATGACGTCACTGTTGCGGTTTCCTGATTATCATGACGTCACTAGGTTTCATCTACAAGTTAAGGTCTAACTATGTGTGAAGTTTGAAGGTTTTTTAAACTTGGCAAGTATGTTTTTGTTAGCGGACAAGATTGGGGAGAAGAAGAAGAAGTAAAAACTAGAGCTTAAGTGTTTGTTAGAACAAACACACGGTGTTCGAGTCCACTTCCGGTTCAATCAAATTTTCAACGATGATGTAAATATTATATTGTGCAAGGGTTTGTCATCTTTTATAATAACTATCAATTTCATATTCAAAAGACATATCAATTTTGCGTTAGAACTTACTGTTTTGAACTTTTGAACTTACTCTTTGGACAGGAAGTAAAGGTCAGATTAGGTAGTTTGAAGGTCATATATGACCTCCTCATGATTATGAAAAAATAACAAATTTGTCAACTTATACATCAAATTAAAGCTATGAGATATGACCTTTTAAAATTTGTAAAATCGTTACTTCGTGTGCCACTAATTGGACCATTGGCAAAGCATTTATGATAAGTCATTTCACAAGAATTACAAGCTATTAATGTAAGGAATTCAATTGTGTTTTTTGTTTTCTAATATGTCATTTAGTTCTTGAGATATTGGCTGTTGAACTTGAAAAAGTTGTGAGATTTAAGCAATAAATTAGAAATTAACAAGTGTGACTTGGAACACTGTTTTTTATTTTAAATATTGACACTAGCCCAACACATACTTTTCAAAAACCATGCTAGATGATAAATCAACATTAAAAATCACTCATATGAAAATAGTTTGCCAGGGTTGTAGGCAGCCAGATCAACCTATTCAGCATTATTATGGGCATAAAGTCACAAAGTTGATTTAGCGTAGAAGGGGACTACATGTATAGTAACTGGATTAAAATTGGCTGGGGGTTGCTTGTATGGATATCAGCTAATTAGCCTTTCATTAGAAAACAAGCTTATAACTACTACATGATAAAGTTGGAAGAAAGCTTGCATCCGTGCTTTCCATCTTCCCCTGCCCCCCACAAAAAGTAAATAATTCCCAATTCAAACCAAATTAAATGTAATTATATCCACTAGATCAAATTTGATAATTGCTTGCCCTTTTGATTTTTTTTTATGGAAAACCTTTCAATTCTAGATTTAAATGAAGCCAACATTGGTATTAAGTCTTGTATAAAAATTTATTTAATTGATGGACTGCATGTTTTTATACTGAGAGTGATCTTTATTTATAATATACTTCACTTTCAGGTCAAGTTCATAAAAAAAGTGTAATGATAAATTGACAATGATAGTGACACTGTAATCAAGCATCTCCTTATTGTGACATGCTTATAAATTGTCTTTGTTTTCACCTAATCTGCAAATAATTACAAAATAATTTATAAAATTTGAAAACAAATTCTACATTGATTTTTACATTTTCAAGGTTGTACACATGATTGGCAAAATGTCTGTCCATACTACAGATTTACAACATAAAGATCAGATGCCATTTTGTACATAAATTGTTAGACACTGAAATAATCAAAGAGTTGTATGGGTGCTTGTAAATTGCTAATAAAACAATGAAATACATATTTATTTTAACTGTCTGTTGGGTTTCATGACTTGACTTTGTGGTTCCACATTTCCTCCCACAATCAATTGAAACCACTTTGTTGACCTGTTTAACCTACTTGTAAACCAATCTAGAAATGAGTGTACATGGTCTTACACATGCAACAAGTGAAATGACTTCAGTGTAAATGAACCCAACCATGATCCTTTGTTGACAAGAAAACAGAAACAATCTGCATTTAAAATAAATGTACACTCTGTATGTACGATTTAGTGAGTTCAGAATGGGTGACATTCAGGGGTTGTCATTGGAATCGGTAATTTTGGAGATAAAATGCCTTCCCCTCCCCCAAGTTCTTAGTGAGGGCATGTACTGACAAGGTTGAAGAACCAACACATTTGCTTTATAAAATTCTTTGGTCTATCATTGCAGCACTATAGAATCCAAGAACTAGGGAAGGGAGGGGCAAACAGCAATACAAGTATAAGGGGCCCCTTATACTAGTGCTTTAATTGGGTGATCTGGCAAAAGGTATTCCAAGGCTGACACCCATGCAATGAAGATTGGGGTTATGTTTACTATGTTTATATGGCCCAACTGCCAGGGATTCACTGTCGGCAATATGCATTTTACTAGATCACCAACAGATATTGCTTAATAACTACATTTTGTGAGGATGTTTGGGTCCAGTCAAAAATATAATAAGAATTCCTCAGTACTAATTTTGTTCTAACATGTTAAAGAAATTCCTAGAAAGACCTAGATATGTCTTGAGGTCCTAAAAATCAATTCTCTTGAGGGTAAAGACTGCCACAGATAGGATAAGTCCATATAAAATAATTTTAATCATACATTAACTCCTTTGATGAATGGATAAACTTCAAATGCTGGCCATTGGATCACAAAGTTACACAGACGCTGGCACACCTTGTAGCAGTAGCACAAATGGATACCGATGATCTGAAATATAAACTAATCATGTAAAAACAATATTAAATGTTTTCAAAGAGGGACGAAGAATAATGGGTCATGCTAACAAAACACACATAACTTAGAATGCCCTCATATGTTATTATCAGGATGATGGATTGATGTAACTTCAGAAAACTTATGCAACTTTAGAAAAATGATCCCTTCAGAACAATGCCTTTAAGTTAGGTTTTACAATGGAATAGAAAGTTACATGTGACGTCTTCCTTCCTCCATGATGTGGCTGTTTCATTATCTCAATAAATGTGCTGATATTTGTTTCTGGACTACTTTAGTGAGAAAATTAAGTGCTAGTATCAAGTAAACTGCAATGCATCCATCACCACACAAGACATAAGCACTACTAGTATTATGAGGAACTATAGACACTATAGTGTAGCTAAATTAACCGGATGTCAACCCGTACACATGCCAATAAATATTCAGTAATAAATATTTTTACGGGTCGAGTTGACCAAAATGAGTATGAGTTGGTAATAGTACGTGTTGGCACGCATACGAGTTGACCTGTTTTCACTGGGAAAGAATACAACATTGTGGATAAAGTTTAAAAAGAATTGCTTTTTGAAAATAAAAATCACAATCTTCAATGTAGGTTGGTGGGGTCATGTGAGTGGATCATAGGGCAGTCAGGAGGAATGCAATCATCCACACACACACACACACACATTTACAATAATTGTACCACAGATTTATTGGTTACCTTGGGGCTTGTGTTTTAGATGCTTTCTAGGCTGTTGAACTGATTCTCACTGATGCCAGCCATTGCATCTAATTCCAATTACTCGGCATACTGGAGAGCTAAATACAAAAATATAAATAAATGTTCAAATGATTCTGTGAAAAATTAATTCTGAATGGGGAAAGGCCAACATGTATTACTCCAGTAAGAGAATGCCTCTATAATTGGTGTACACATGTTGTCCACCAACACACCTGCATGTTTATTTTCCAATTAAAACTCATATTAACTCATCCCTCTGCAGCTTTTTCTTCATTTATTAGTTTTCTTTTTTTATGCAGGCTCTTCATCTTTTTTTTATGTTATAAGACCTGACCTTTCTTTAAAGCATAGAGGGACAGACTTTTTATGCTTAATAATAACAAAACAACAAATGTAACCTAGCTCAGAAAAACAGGTGCCCCTATGACAATTTTGTGGCTACAACTAGCAGACTAATCAAGTAAAAGCATCTCTTTAGGTTGAGTTAGGGATATATTTCGCTGACACGAAGAACATGCAGAATTGCAGAAGAGACAACAACACACGAACATGTATATATTTACATGGATTTGCATACATGTATATGTACTGTACATTATATGTAGGCGAGTTACGATGCTCTTTTGACTTTGACTGCATGGCAGTTTTAAACTTTTTTCTGGACAATAATCTATCCATGCTCAGTCATTATCCTTAGTTAAAATGCAAACTTAAAATCATGTAGGTACACTGCAAAACAGCGAAAGAGTAGACTCAGTATAGTTTTACGAAATCATGAAATAGATGCAGTACAACAGTTTCGTCCGTCACGAACCTCCATTGGATTGTGTATGCAATAATTATGTTTACGATAGGCCTACTTTACAAACGCACATTCTAGGCCAATAAACCTCTAAATAATGTCTACTTACCTCTTAATAATGCAATTATATTTTCCTCTTTCTCGGTAACCCATTTTATTTTCTTGTATTTTGCTTTGGAGTTAATAAGAACGGCAAAATTCCTCAGTATTTTTTCATGTAAACGAGAATTAAATGGCCGCCGCTGAAAATGTTTTGCTTGTGATAAAATATCACGTGATCACTGATACGCAATGTGATTGGAGATTGCCTCGACAGATTGCCTCAAAGTAGAAAGCCAGCTAGTCTACTCATTGCCACTGGATTGCATGAAATGCCACACAGGGCAATCTCCGAGCAATCTCATTGCCAGCAACTTTATTGCCTGAAAATTGCCCGAAAATTGCCCTGTGACAAGGCCTTTACGTTGTAGGCCAATATTAAACTCCGTATATTGCTGTGTGTACGTATTCTGTGCACACGCGATATGTCTATTCGTACATACAGGGAATAGTAATTCAGCATATTGTTTCACTTAACCTTCCGGTTTCGACCGGAAGGAAAGGCCAGATTGGGGTCACGTCTGAAAACGAAATGTGACATAGTTCAAGATCTTTAAGATAATAAAAAGATTGTGAAAATATCTTATATGGTTCATGAGATATGATTTTTTGAAATTTTGAAATTTTCAACTTCCGTTTTTGACCGGAAGGAAAGGTCAGATTGGGGTCACGTCTAAAAACGAAAAATTTAATAATTCAAGATCTTTCAGATGATGTAAAGATTCTGAAAATATCTTTTGTGGTTCATGAGATATGATTTTTCGAAATATTAAATTTTGATTTAGCGTAATTCGACACCTGATGACGTAATCATGACGTCACAGAAAACGGTTTCGTCTGCTTGATATGTTCTGTTTATGTGTTAAGTTTGAAGGCTGTATATGCTTAGCAAGGATGCCTTTGTTACCGGACAGATCGCCACTGAGAAGAAGGAGAAGTAAAAAAAAAACAACTAGAGCTTAAGTGTTTGTTAGAACAAACACACGGTGTTCGAGTCCACTTCCGGTTCAATCAAATTATCATCGATGATGTCAATATCATATTGTGCAAGGGTTTATCATCTTTTATAATAACAATATCAATTTCATATTCAAAAGACATATCAATTTTGCGTTAGAATGTGTTGAATTTGAACTTATGAATTATGACCTCCTCGTGATTATGAAAAAATAACAAATTTGTCAACTTATACATCAAATTGAAGCTATGAGATATGACCTTTTAAAATTTGTAAAAATCGTTACTTCGTGTGCCACTAATTGGACCATTGGCAAGCATTTATGGTAACTCATTTCACAAGAATTACAAGCTATTAATGTAAGGAATTCAATTGTGTTTTTTTTGTTTTCTAATAGGTCATTTAGTTCTTGACATATTGGCTGTTGAACTTGGAAATGTTGTGAGATTTAAGCAATACATTAGAAATTAACAAGTGTGACTTGGAACACAATGTTTTTTATTTTAAATATTGACACTAGCCCAACACATGCTTTTCAAAAACCATGCTAGATGATAAATCAACATTAAAAATCACTCATATGAAAATAGTTTGCCAGGGTTGTAGGTAGCCAGATCAACCTATTCAGCGTTATTATGGGCATAAAGTCACAAAGTTGATTTAGGATAGAAGGGGACTACATGTATAGTAACTGGGTTAAACTTGGCTGCAAATTCAAAGAGCAGGAAGTGTGGGTTAAATTGTTTGGGGGAGTTGGGGGTTACTGAAGACAATGAAGCATGGAAGACCATATAAATATTTCCCCTTTCCTTCAGCTAATTAGCCTTTCATTAGAAAACAAGCTTATAACTACTACATGATAAAGTTGGAAGAAAGCTTGCATCCGTGCTTTCCATCTTCCACTGCCCCCCGCAGAAGAGTTTTTGTCAAAAGTAAATAATTCCCAATTCAAACAAAATTAAATGTAATTATATCCACTGGATCAAATCTGATAATTGGTTGCCCTTTTCACTTTGTTTATGGAAAAACCTTTCAATTTTAGATTTAAATGAAGCCAACATTGGTATTTATCTCTTGGTATTAAGTCTTGTACAAAAATAAATTTAATCTTTATTTATAATATACTTCACTTTCATAACAAAAAATATAATGATATAGTGACACTGTAATCAAGCATCTCCTTATTGTGACACGCTTATAAACTGTCTTTGTTTTCACCTATACTGCAAATAATTAAAAAATAATGTATAAAATTTGAAAACAAATTCTATATTGATTTTTACATTTTCAAGGTTGTACAAATGATTGGCAAACTGTCTGTAGCTGCATCCATACTACAGAATTACAACCTAAAGATCAGATGCCATTTTGTACATAAATTGTTAGACATTGAAATAATCAAAGAGTTGTATGGGTGCTTGTAAATTGCTAATAAAGCAATGAAATACATATTTATTTTAACTGTCTGTTGGGTTTCATGACTTGACTTTTGTGGTTACACATTTCCCTCCCCCACAATCAATTGAAACCACTTTGTTGACCTGTTTAACCTACTTGTAACCAATCTAGAAATGAGTGTACATGGTCTCTTACATGTAACAAGTGAAATGACTTCAGTGTAAATGAACCCAACCATGATCCTTTGTTGACAAGAAAACAGAATATATATCCACTGGATCAAATCTGATAATTGGTTGCCCTTTTCACTTTGTTTATGGAAAAACCTTTCAATTTTGGATTTAAATGAAGCCAACATTGGTATTTATCTCTTGGTATTAAGTCTTGTACAAAAATAAATTTAATCTTTATTTATAATATACTTCACTTTCAGGTTAAGTTTATAACAAAAATATAATGATAAATTGACAATGATAGCGGCACTGTAATCAAGCATCTCCTTATTGTGACATGCTTATAAACTGTCTTTGTTTTCACCTATACTGCAAATAATTAAAACATAATTTATACAATTTGAAAACAAATTCTACATTGATTTTTACATTTTCAAGGTTGTACACATGATTGGCAAAATGTCTGTAGCTGCATCCATACTACAGAATTACAACCTAAAGATCAGATGCCATTTTGTACATAAATTGTTAGACATTGAAATAATCAAAGAGTTGTATGGGTGCTTGTAAATTGCTAATAAAACAATGAAATACATATTTATTTTAACTGTCTGTTGGGTTTCATGACTTGACTTTTGTGGTTACACACTTCCCTCCCCAACAATCAATTGAAACAAATTAAGTGCTAGTATCAAGTAAACTGCAATGCATCCATCACCACACAAGACATAAGCACTACTAGTATTATGAGGAACTATAGACACTATAGTGTAGCTAAATTAACCGGATGTCAACCCGTACACATGCCAGTAAATATTCAGTAATAAATATTTTTACGGGTCGAGTTGACCAAAATGAGTATGAGTTGGTAATAGTACGAGTTGGCACGCATACGAGTTGACCTGTTTTCACTGGGAAAGAATACAACATTGTGGATAAAGTTTTAAAAGAATTGCTTTTTTAAAATAAAAATCACAATCTTCAATGTAGGTTGGTGGGGTCATGTGAGTGGATCATAGGGCAGTCAGGAGGAATGCAATCATCCACACACACACACACACACACACACACACACACATTTACAATAATTGTACCACAGGTTTATTGGTTACCTTGGGGCTTGTGTTTTAGATGCTTTCTAGGCTGTTGAACTGATTCTCACTGATGCCAGCCATTGCATCTAATTCCAATTACTCGGCATACTGGAGAGCTAAAATACAAAATATAAATAAATGTTCAAATGATTCTGTGAAAAAATAAATTCTGAATGGGGAAAGGCCAACATGTATTACTCCAGTAAGAGAATGCCCTCTATAATTGGTGTACATGTTGTCCACCAACACACCTGCATGTTTATTTTCCAATTAAAACTCATATTAACTCATCCCTCTGCAGCTTTTTCTTCATTTATTAGTTTTCTTTTTTATGCAGGCTCTTCATCTTTTTTTTTATGTTATAAGACCTGACCTTTCTTTAAAGCATAGAGGGACAGACTTTTTATGCTTAATAATAACAAAACAACAAATGTAACCTAGCTCAGAAAAACAGGTGCCCCTATGACAATTTTGTGGCTCTTTAGGTTGAGTTAGGGATATATTTCGCTGACACGAAGAACATGCAGAATTGCAGAAGAGACAACAACACACGAACATGTATATATTTACATGGATTTGCATACATGTATATGTACTGTACATATATATGAAGCGAGTTACGATGCTCTTTTGACTTGGACTGCATGGCACAGTTTTTAAACTTTTTTCTGGACAATAATCTATCCATGCTCAGTCATTATCCTTAGTTAAAATGCAAACTTAAAATCATGTAGGTACACTGCAAAAACAGCGAAAGAGTAGACTCAGTATAGTTTTTACGAAATAGATGCAGTACAACAGTTTCGTCCGTCACGAACCTCCATTGGATTGTGCATGCAATAATTATGTCTACGATAGGCCTACTACAAACGCACATTCTAGGCCAATAAACCTCTAATAATGTCTACTTACCTCTTAATAATGCAATTATATTTTCCTCTTTCTCGGTAACCCATTTTATTTTCTTGTATTTTGCTTTGGAGTTAATAAGAACGGCAAAATTCTCAGTATTTTTACATGTAAACGAGAATTAAATGGCCGCCGCTGAAAATGTTTTGCTTGTGATAAAATGTCACGTGATCACTGATACGCAATGTGATTGGAGATTGCCTCGACAGATTGCCTCAAAGTAGAAAGCCAGCTAGTATAGTCTACTCATTGCCACTGGATTGCATGAAATGCCACACAGGGCAATCTCCGAGCAATCTCATTGCCAGCAACTTTTATTGCCTGAAAATTGCCCCGTGTGACAAGGCCTTTACGTTGTAGACCAATATTAAACTCCGTATATTGCTGTGTGTACGTATTCTGTGCACGCGCAATATGTCTATTCGTACATACAGGGAATAGTAATTCAGCGTATTGTTTCACTTAACCTTCCGGTTTCGACCGGAAGGAAAGGTCAGATTGGGGTCACGTCTGAAAACGAAATGTGACATAGTTCAAGATCTTTAAGATAATAAAAAGATTGTGAAAATATCTTCTATGGTTCATGAGATATGATTTTTTGAAATTTTGAAATTTTCAACTTCCGGTTTCGACCGGAAGGAGAGGTCAGATTGGGATTACGTCTAAAAACGAAAAATCACATAATTCAACATCTTTCAGACGATGCAAAGATTGTGAAAATATCTTTTGTGGTTCATGAGATATGAATTTTTGAAATATTAAATTTTGATTTAGCGTAATTCGACACCTGATGATGTAATCATGACGTCACAGCAAACGGTTTCGTCTGCCTCATATGTTCTGTTTATGTGTTAAGTTTGAAGGCTGTAAATGCTCAGCAAGGATGCCTTTGTTGCCGGACAGTCGCCACTGAGAAGAAGTAAAAAAAAATTAAAAAAAACAGTACAAAAACAATAGGTGTTCGCGCTGCGCGTTCGAACACCTAAAAAAAAAACAGTACAAAAACAATAGGTGTTCGCGCTGTGCGCTCGAACACCTAACTAGAGCTTAAGTGTTTGTTAGAACAAACACACGGTGTTCGAGTCAACTTCCGGTTCAATCAAATTATCATCGATGATGTCAATATCATATTGTGCAAGGGTTTATCATCTTTTATAATAACAATATCAATTTCATATTCAAAAGACATATCAATTTTGCGTTAGAATGTGTTGAATTTGAACTTCCTGTTTGGACAGGAAGTAAAGGTCACATTAGGTGGTTTGAAGGTCATAATATGACCTCTCATGATCATGAAAAAATAACAAATTTGTCAACTTATACATTAAATTGAAGCTATGAGATATGACCTTTTAAAATTTGTAAAAATCGTTACTTCGTGTGCCACTAATTGGACCATTGGCAAAGCATTTATGGTAACTCATTTCACAAGAATTACAAGTTATTAATGTAAGGAATTCAACTGTGTTTTTTGTTTTCTAATAGGTCATTTAGTTCTTGAGATATTGGCTGTTGAACTTGGAAATGTTGTGAGATTTAAGCAGTAAATTACAAATTAACAAGTGTGACTTGGAACATAATGTTTTTTATTTTAAATATTGACACTAGCCCAACACATGCTTTTCAAAAACCATGCTAGATGATAAATCAACATTAAAAATCACTCATATGAAAATAGTTTGCCAGGGTTGTAGGTAGCCAGATCAACCTATTCAACGTTATTACGGGCATAAAGTCACAAAGTTGATTTAGGATAGAAGGGGACTACATGTATAGTAACTGGATTAAACTTGGCTGCAAATTCAAAGAGCAGGAAGTGTGGGTTAAATTGTTTGGGGTTACTGAAGACACTGAAGCACGGAAGACCATATAAATATTTCCCCTTTCCTTTAGCTAATTAGCCTTTCATTAGAAAACAAGCTTATAACTACTACACGATAAAGTTGGAAGAAAGCTTGCATCCGTGCTTTCCATCTTCCACTGCCCCCCGCAGAAGAGTTTTTGTCAAAAGTAAATAATTCCCAATTCACACAAAATTAAATGTAACTAGAGCTTTAGTGTTTGCTAGAACAAACACACGGTGTTCGAGTCTACTTCCGGTTCAATCAAATTATCATCGATGATGTCAATATCATATTGTGCAAGCGTTTATCATCTTTTATAATAACAATATGAATTTCATATTCAAAAGACATATCAATTTTGCGTTAGAATGTGTTGAATTTGAACTTCCTGTTTGGACAGGAAGTAAAGGTTACATTAGGTGGTTTGAAGGTCATATATGACCTCCTCATGATTATGAAAAAAAATAACAAATTTGTCAACTTATACATTAAATTGAAGCTATGAGATATGACCTTTAAAATTTGTAAAATCGTTACTTCGTGTGCCACTAATTGGACCATTGGCAAGCATTTATGGTAACTCATTTCACAAGAATTACAAGCTATTAATGTAAGGAATTCAATTGTGTTTTTTGTTTTCTAATAGGTCATTTAGTTCTTGAGATATTGGCTGTTGAACTTGGAAATGTTGTGAGATTTAAGCAGTAAATTAGAAGTGACTTGGAACACAATGTTTTTTATTTTAAATATTGACACTAGCCCAACACATGCTTTTCAAAAACCATGCTAGATGATAAATCAACATTAAAAATCACTCATATGAAAATAGTTTGCCAGGGTTGTAGGTAGCCAGATCAACCTATTCAACGTTATTATGGGCATAAAGTCACAAAGTTGATTTAGGATAGAAGGGGACTACATGTATAGTAACTGGATTAAACTTGGCTGCAAATTCAAAGAGCAGGAAGTGTGGGTTAAATTGTTTGGGGTTACTGAAGGCACTGAAGCATGGAAGACCATATAAATATTTCCCCTTTCCTTTCCTTCAGCTAATTAGCCTTTCATTAGAAAACAAGCTTATAACTACTACATGATAAAGTTGGAAGAAAGCTTGCATCCGTGCTTTCCATCTTCCACTGCCCCCCGCAGAAGAGTTTTTGTCAAAAAGTAAATAATTCCCAATTCAAACAAAATTAAATGTAATTATATTCACTGGATCAAATCTGATAATTGGTTGCCCTTTTCACTTTGTTTATGGAAAAACCTTTCAATTTTAGATTTAAATGAAGCCAACATTGGTATTTATCTCTTGGTATTAAGTCTTGTACAAAAATAAATGTAATCTTTATTTATAATATACTTCACTTTCAGGTTAAGTTTATAACAAAAATATAATGATAAATTGACAATGATATTGACACTGTAATCAAGCATCTCCTTATTGTGACATGCTTATAAACTGTCTTTGTTTTCACCTATACTGCAAATAATTAAATAATAATGTATAAAATTTGAAAACAAATTCTACATTGATTTTTACATTTTCAAGGTTGTACACATGATTGGCAAAATGTCTGTAGCTGCATCCATACTACAGAATTACAACCTAAAGATCAGATGCCATTTTGTACATAAATTGTTAGACATTGAAATAATCAAAGAGTTGTATGGGTGCTTGTAAATTGCTAATAAAGCAATGAAATACATATTTATTTTAACTGTTGGGTTTCATGACTTGACTTTTGTGGTTACACACTTCCCTCCCCCACAATCAATTGAAACCACTTTGTTGACCTGTTTAACCTAATTGTAAACAATCTAGAAATGAGTGTACATGGTCTTACACATGTAACAAGTGAAATGACTTCAGTGTAAATGAACCCAACCATGATCCTTTGTTGACAAGAAAACAGAATATATATCCACTGGATCAAATCTGATAATTGGTTGCCATTTTCACTTTGTTTATGGAAAAACCTTTCAATTTTAGATTTAAATGAAGCCAACATTGGTATTTATCTCTTGGCATTAAGTCTTGTACAAAATTTTTTTTAATCATTATTTATAATATACGTCACTTTCAGGTTAAGTTTATAACAAAAATATAATGATAAATTGACAATGATAGTGACACTGTAATCAAGCATCTCCTTATTGTGACATGCTTATAAACTGTCTTTGTTTTCACCTATACCGCAAATAATTAAAAAATTATTTATAAAATTTGAAAACAAATTATACATTGATTTTTAACTTTTCAAGGCTGTACACATGATTGGCAAAATGTCTGTAAAGATCAGATGCCATTTTGTACATAAATTGTTAGACATTGAAATAATCAAAGAGTTGTATGGGTGCTTGTAAATTGCTAATAAAGCAATGAAATACAATGAATTCAATTGTGTTTTTTTGTTTTCTAATAGGTCATTTAGTTCTTGAGATATTGGCTGTTGAACTTGGAAATGTTGTGAGATTTAAGCAGTAAATTACAAATTAACAAGTGTGACTTGGAACATAATGTTTTTTATTTTAAATATTGACACTAGCCCAACACATGCTTTTCAAAAACCATGCTAGATGATAAATCAACATTAAAAATCACTCATATGAAAATAGTTTGCCAGGGTTGTAGGTAGCCAGATCAACCTATTCAACGTTATTACGGGCATAAAGTCACAAAGTTGATTTAGGATAGAAGGGGACTACATGTATAGTAACTGGATTAAACTTGGCTGCAAATTCAAAGAGCAGGAAGTGTGGGTTAAATTGTTTGGGGTTACTGAAGACACTGAAGCACGGAAGACCATATAAATATTTCCCCTTTCCTTTAGCTAATTAGCCTTTCATTAGAAAACAAGCTTATAACTACTACACGATAAAGTTGGAAGAAAGCTTGCATCCGTGCTTTCCATCTTCCACCGCCCCGCAGAAGAGTTTTTGTCAAAAGTAAATAATTCCCAATTCACACAAAATTAAATGTAACTAGAGCTTTAGTGTTTGCTAGAACAAACACACGGTGTTCGAGTCTACTTCCGGTTCAATCAAATTATCATCGATGATGTCAATATCATATTGTGCAAGCGTTTATCATCTTTTATAATAACAATATGAATTTCATATTCAAAAGACATATCAATTTTGCGTTAGAATGTGTTGAATTTGAACTTCCTGTTTGGACAGGAAGTAAAGGTTACATTAGGTGGTTTGAAGGTCATATATGACCTCCTCATGATTATGAAAAAATAACAAATTTGTCAACTTATACATTAAATTGAAGCTATGAGATATGACCTTTTAAAATTTGTAAAAATCGTTACTTCGTGTGCCACTAATTGGACCATTGGCAAGCATTTATGGTAACTCATTTCACAAGAATTACAAGCTATTAATGTAAGGAATTCAATTGTGTTTTTTGTTTTCTAATAGGTCATTTAGTTCTTGAGATATTGGCTGTTGAACTTGGAAATGTTGTGAGATTTAAGCAGTAAATTAGAAATTAACAAGTGTGACTTGGAACACAATGTTTTTTATTTTAAATATTGACACTAGCCCAACACATGCTTTTCAAAAAAACCATGCTAGATGATAAATCAACATTAAAAATCACTCATATGAAAATAGTTTGCCAGGGTTGTAGGTAGCCAGATCAACCTATTCAACGTTATTATGGGCATAAAGTCACAAAGTTGATTTAGGATAGAAGGGGACTACATGTATAGTAACTGGATTAAACTTGGCTGCAAATTCAAAGAGCAGGAAGTGTGGGTTAAATTGTTTGGGGTTACTGAAGGCACTGAAGCATGGAAGACCATATAAATATTTCCCCTTTCCTTTCCTTCAGCTAATTAGCCTTTCATTAGAAAACAAGCTTATAACTACTACATGATAAAGTTGGAAGAAAGCTTGCATCCGTGCTTTCCATCTTCCACTGCCCCCCCGCAGAAGAGTTTTTGTCAAAAAGTAAATAATTCCCAATTCAAACAAAATTAAATGTAATTATATTCACTGGATCAAATCTGATAATTGGTTGCCCTTTTCACTTTGTTTATGGAAAAACCTTTCAATTTTAGATTTAAATGAAGCCAACATTGGTATTTATCTCTTGGTATTAAGTCTTGTACAAAAATAAATGTAATCTTTATTTATAATATACTTCACTTTCAGGTTAAGTTTATAACAAAAATATAATGATAAATTGACAATGATATTGACACTGTAATCAAGCATCTCCTTATTGTGACATGCTTATAAACTGTCTTTGTTTTCACCTATACTGCAAATAATTAAATAATAATGTATAAAATTTGAAAACAAATTCTACATTGATTTTTATTTTCAAGGTTGTACACATGATTGGCAAAATGTCTGTAGCTGCATCCATACTACAGAATTACAACCTAAAAGATCAGATGCCATTTTGTACATAAATTGTTAGACATTGAAATAATCAAAGAGTTGTATGGGTGCTTGTAAATTGCTAATAAAGCAATGAAATACATATTTATTTTAACTGTTGGGTTTCATGACTTGACTTTTGTGGTTACACTACTCTCCCAACAATCAATTGAAACCACTTTGTTGACCTGTTTAACCTAATTGTAAACAATCTAGAAATGAGTGTACATGGTCTTACACATGTAACAAGTGAAATGACTTCAGTGTAAATGAACCCAACCATGATCCTTTGTTGACAAGAAAACAGAATATATATCCACTGGATCAAATCTGATAATTGGTTGCCATTTTCACTTTGTTTATGGAAAAACCTTTCAATTTTAGATTTAAATGAAGCCAACATTGGTATTTATCTCTTGGCATTAAGTCTTGTACAAAAAATTTTTTAATCATTATTTATAATATACGTCACTTTCAGGTTAAGTTTATAACAAAAATATAATGATAAATTGACAATGATAGTGACACTGTAATCAAGCATCTCCTTATTGTGACATGCTTATAAACTGTCTTTGTTTTCACCTATACCGCAAATAATTAAAAAATTATTTATAAAATTTGAAAACAAATTATACATTGATTTTTAACTTTTCAAGGCTGTACACATGATTGGCAAAATGTCTGTAAAGATCAGATGCCATTTTGTACATAAATTGTTAGACATTGAAATAATCAAAGAGTTGTATGGGTGCTTGTAAATTGCTAATAAAGCAATGAAATACATATTTATTTTAACTGTCTGTTGGGTTTCATGACTTGACTTTTGTGGTTACACACTTCCCTCCCCCACAATCAATTGAAACCATTTTGTTGACCTGTTTAACCTACTTGTAACCAATCTAGAAATGAGTGTACATGGTCTTACACATGTAACAAGTGAAATGACTTCAGTGTAAATGAACCCAACCATGATCCTTTGTTGACAAGAAAACAGAATATATATCCACTGGATCAAATCTGATAATTGGTTGCCATTTCACTTTGTTTATGGAAAACCTTTCAATTTTAGATTTAAATGAAGCCAACATTGGTATTTATCTCTTGGTATTAAGTCTTGTACAAAAATAAATTTAATCTTTATTTATAATATACTTCACTTTCAGGTGTTAAGTTTATAACAAAAATATAATGATAAATTGACAATGATAGTGACACTGTAATCAAGCATCTCCTTATTGTGACATGCTTATAAACTGTCTTTGTTTTCACTCTATACCGCAAATAATTAAAAATTATTTATAAAATTTGAAAACAAATTATACATTGATTTTAACTTTTCAAGGTTGTACATGATTGGCAAAATGTCTGTAAAGATCAGATGCCATTTTGTACATAAATTGTTAGACATTGAAATAATCAAAGAGTTGTATGGATGCTTGTAAATTGCTAATAAAGCAATGAAATACATATTTATTATAACTGTCTGTTGGGTTTCATAACTTGACTTTTGTGGTTACACACTTCCATCCCCCACAATAGAAACCACTTTGTTGACCTGTTTAACCTAATTGTAAACAATCTAGAAATGAGTGTACATGGTCTTACACATGTAACAAGTGAAATGACTTCAGTGTAAATGAACCCAACCATGATCCTTTGTTGATAAGAAAACAGAATCAACCTGCATTTATAATAAATGTACGCTCTGTATGTACGATTTAGTGACAGTTCAGAATGGTGACATTCAGGGGTTGTCATTGGAATCGGTAATTTTATAATAAAATGTCTGCCCCCCTCCCCCAAGTTTTTGGTGATGGCATGTACTGCCACTGGTGATGAACCAACACATTTTGGTTTTTTTTCTAAAATTCTTTGGTCTATCATTGCAGCACTATAGAATCCAAGATCTAGGGAAGGAGAGGGCCCAAATTACCAATTCCATTGACTGACGGCTGGTGCTTCATTATGTCGAAAATCACACCCAGCATCAATTCTGCATTGCTGAAGTTGCAAGATGTTTCTGTCCTTTCTAAAAAAGATTTAAGATTGAAAATAGGAGTAAGGGCTTAGATTTAAATAAATGTTTAACTGACATGGATTGGAAAGGTGGTTATCAGATACACCTTCTCTTGGACTGAAATGCCAGTACTGCTATAGCAAAAATAATAACAAATTATACTAAACCTTTATTCTTTTGTAATAAAGAACCATTAAAACTAAATGAAATGTTCATCATTGGTATGAAGACCCCTTCTCAAACGATCTGTTAACATAAGACGTTAAACCATACCAAGATTGTTGATGACTTGAACAGTTACGATACTGCATTTGGATGTGGTGTCAACGCCGTGTTGGGGTACTGTTGGCTGGAACTCAGTCTGAGCCATGATACATCGGAGTCAACATGCTGTAAAAAATAATAGTTAAGTTTTATGGAAGTACATGGAATAAAGTATTTGAAATTTCTGAGTTCTAATTTATGTGAATGAGGAAAATAATATGTCACAGTGAACATGCTGTAAAAAATAATAGGAAGGTTTTATAAGTACATGGACCAAGAATAAAGTATTTGAAAATTCAGAGAAGTTCTAATTTATGGGAATGGGGAAAAGAGTGTATAATTTTAGAGTAGCTGGACCATTGAAATTGAAAAGGGCATTGTTTGTTTTCAAAATTGCACACAATTATTCTTAACAATGTGTAATAAATTAAAGAAATGTTCTCGCACGAAACTCTCATCAAAAGAGAAAGGTATTTAAGGAAATTGCAGAGTCTCATATACTCATATAATTTCATGTGATTGTGATGTGAGTGATGTCTGAGAGAGGCCTCGGGGAGCAGGACCTACAAGTACATGTATTGTGTCATGAATATTGTGCATTTTTCCTGTGAAATAATTGTCTATGTAAGTTTATTTGTATCTGAGAAGGGTAACAAATTAAGGAAAAGTGCAGTAAACAATCGCTAGGCTACTTATTTAATTTGTGCACAAACTGAAGATTTTTGGAGAAAACAAAAATTACAAAATATATGGCATAAAATTTCTACTGAATAATTGCCATAACCTTAACAACTGAATTTTCCTATCCTTATTTATATTCTAAATACATTTTGGTGACATCTGTTCATATTTTGTTAGTTGTTTACTGTCCAAATAAGTATGTTCACGTAGGCCTAACTAACGTTAGTCATGTTAGTTAAACAGGCACAATGCAACGACGAATGGACAGCTTAAAAAATGGTTTTTCTTGTATAAAAACACGAAGATAAATACAGGAAATCCTCTTAAAAGGTAAATTCAAGATACTTACTCTTTTTATGACCGTGTACTGTTGGCGATCCATTTTTACAGCCTAAAAAAATGACGTCTGGACCATAGGCACCACACATAAAATGATATCGATTGTACATGCAGCTCCATTGTAACCAAATATCGTGTACCGCACGATATTTGGTTACAATGGATCTACATGTACAATCGATATCGACGCTGTTTGCGTGTACGTTGTGGCCATAGCCCAGACTAGCGCCTTTAGAATAGCCTTGCGGCGCTATACGAACTTTGATTCTTTCATGCAACGTATATGAAACGTTTTAAATATTTTACTTTTTAGCGTAATTCGACACCTGATGACGTAATCATGACGTCACAGAAAACGGTTTCGTCAGCTTGTTATGTTCTGTTCATGTGTTAAGTTTGAAGGCTGTAAATGCTCAGCAAGGATGCCTTTGTTGCCGGACAGTCGCCACTGAGAAAAAGAAGTTAAAAAAAACAGTACAAAAACAATAGGTGTTCGCGCTGCGCCCTCGAACACCTAAAAAAACAGTACAAAAACAATAGGTGTTCGCGCTGCGCGATCGAACACCTAAAAAAAAACGTACAAAAACAATAGGTGTTTCGGGCGCATACCCGAACACCTAAATAGTTACAAATCAGCACGGACTGAACAAACCATAACAATTTAACCCCCGACACGTGTTATTGCTTTCCGTGTTCAGACATTTCAGTGCCCACAAATGGATGTGATCATGATTCTCAACCATCGAGTTTTACCATCAATTTGGCAATTGTCCAAATACTTGTTTTATAAATCAAGTAAAAACAAAGTTGTGTAGGCCTTCGTAGATGTTTGATGCTGATATATTAATATTTTCCATACAGTGTCTTTTCTTGTATAACTTAAATGGTCTTTATGTAAAATTCTTTTTTTATCGAGCGAATGAGTGCAACAGGTCTTGTAAGTTTTAATTTTATGGTAAATGTTATGTTTTTCTGTCTTGTAAGCCATTTTGCGTGAGTATTTCGGTTACACAGGAGTGAGCTAAGTTGCTATTTAAAGCTGTAACATAATAAACACATTTCCGACAAGCTATAAGTTTCAAATAATAAGCCTATTATTAACTAATAATAATAATAACAAAGATTTGTAGTGCGCACATATCCACCCTGCTGGGCGCTCAAGGCGTATTGTATTTATATTTTATTCCGAATCTGGAACAAACCTCTTTACTCCGGGGCGGGTTACATCATTACACAGAACAATCAATAATAATAATCGCGTTGGTAGGAGTGTCTACAGAATGCATTCATTTTGATTTTTATTTAACAAAGTAATGGTAAACGCAATTAATGGTAACTTCATCTGAAGATTTCATAAGAAAATTAAGTCTTTCTTAGCCAGTTAAAAACTCAAAGTGATAATTTGTTTTGATAATATCAGCAAACATACAATTCCTTGATGTATAGTGGACAATGTTACTTCAAACACTGTTTAAAACTTGATTTTTTCCAAATTATTTATTTATTTTATTGTTATTATTATTACTATTATTAATTATGTATTATTTTATATGTATGTAGAATAAAGTACCAAATGCATTATATGGGCCATTACACACAAAAAAGAGTAAAGAAAAGAAAAGAAATAAAATACACGTAAATATGAAAACATAACTCACTAAAATAATAAGAACAGTGTAGTTGGTATTACAATACACAACATTTTATACAGGTTGAGTTATATGAGTTAATGGGTGTAACTTGTGTAGCTATATAGATTTTATTTTAACGCATGACAAATTTGCAGCACTATTCGCAAGAGTGAATGTTAAACTTTCGGTTGTCATCCTGTTGGGGTCCAATTAGCGGTAAACGCACTTGTTTAGACGGGTATTTTTGTAAACACCCAATTATGTTAGATCAGCCTTCCTCCGTGTTTAGACGTGGTGGTGCACGACTTCATACCTTCATTGCGTACGTTGTGCTAATACAATCTTGACCACAGTCGTCACGACGTGTTGTTTGCGTGAAGGTACAAAGGCCACGCGACCATTGTTGACTAATGATTCGTTCGGTCATAAACGCGGGCCTGTTCGAACACGTTCCTGCCAGCTAGACAGCAGACGACAACGAACCATGCAACACTGTTCGGTCTATGGACCTGCACATTATTGAACCAGGGGAAATAGTTGACAATAGTTTGCCGACTTGTAATCTCCGTTCACCTACAATATTTACAATCCACCCCGATCGCTATAATCGATCCACCCAGCCTTTCGGTTACATGCAGTTAACTCCGCCCCTATCGAGGACCAGGGTGATCCACATCGATGATCCACATGTGGATCATGATCCACCTGCCGAAACGGAGGTCATATACGCCTTCTATACTACTCATGAGCGCCTTTTGTAGTCCGTTCTTATTCAAGATTCAAGATTCAAGATTCAAGATTTTATTTATTGTCATGCAAAAAATCACATGAAAATTGATTTCCCAGTGTACACTGATTTAAAAATACAATACAAAAATACAATCAAAAAGATCAAGATGAAAAAACAAATTATTTACGTACAAAACAATCATAAAAAACTAAGGAAGCAATAGGGATTCAGGGCAATGGGGTGACTAGGGAAGGAAATGAGGGAAAAGGAAACGGGTAAAGCAGGGGAGGATATGGGGAGGGGGAAGGTTGGGTTAAAGCACAGCAAGGGAAAGGGATAAACTATCTGGTGAAGGTTGAGTTAAAAATCTGAATGGCCCATGACCTGTTGGTTTTCAGACTAAGTTGACGTACTCTGCCAGATCGATTGCAAATAATGAAGGGATTAAGAGGATGGGTTGTATCGGAAAGAATGCCATTAAATTTGGTGATAAGGTGATTCTCTGCAATTTGCTGAATATTCTCGACATCTGCGCCAATTATCTTCATAGCTTGCTTATCAATGCGTTTGAGTTTTTTACGACTGCACAATGTAAGTGAGTTGAACCAAGATATACAACAAAAAATCACAGTCGACTGGATGGTGCTCTGATAAAACAGATTTAAAATCTGACAATTCACATTAAAAGATTTCAGTTTCCTTAAAAAGTAAAGCCGTTGATTGGCTTTTTTCTGGATCCTAGTTGTATTAGCATTCCAATTTAATTTATCATCCACAACTGTTCCCAAGTATTTAAACTCTTGAACAACCTCAACATCGGTGTTATCAATTTCAACTGGTTCCTTCATATTTTTAATTTTCCGGAAATCAAAAATCATTTCTTTGGTTTTCTGTACGTTTAAAATCAGATGATTTATATTGCACCACTCCACAAATTTATCAATTTCACACCTATACTCCGCCTCAGAATTATTAGTAATCAGTCCGGATAAGGCGGTGTCATCAGCATATTTTGTCATAACATACTCTGCTTTCAGGACAAAAATCACTAGTGTACAAAGAAAAACAATAAAGGTGACAAAACACAGCCTTGAGGTACTCCTGTGCTGATATGGACAACATCTGACATTACATTATCAGACCTAACCCTTTGTGATCTTTTGCAATAGAAAATCATTAATCCAGAGTGCAAGATAAGGGTTAATGTTCTGCACTTTGCTGAGGAGAGCATACGGTTTAATAGTGTTAAAAGCAGATGAAAAATCAAAAAATAAGGTACGAACATAATTTCCTGGTTTATCAAGATGATCATAAATATTATGCAAAAAAGTGATCATGGCATCCACTACCCCACGTTTTGCTCTGTATGCAAACTGAAAAGGATCTGCGAAATTGAGAGTTTCTGCAGTCAGAATGTCTCTAACAATTGTTTCGAAACACTTCATCACTATGGCCGTTAATGCTACTGGTCTGTAGTCGTTGAGAACTGCCGGGTTGGTTTTCTTAGGAACAGGGACGATGATAGATGATTTCCATAAACTTGGTACAGTGTGACTGTTCAATGACCACTGGAACAGGTGTCGGAACACCCCTGCAAGCTCTTTATCATGATGCTATACTACTGAATTATTCATAGGCCATGAGCGCCTTTTGCAGTCTGTTCTTAGGACGCTATACTACTGAATTATTCATAGCCATGAGCGCCTTTTGTAGTCCGTTCTTAGGAAGCTATACTACTGAATTATTAATAGGCCATGAGCCTAAACCTCCACCAAAATTAATAATTAAATGTACGGCTTTGTGAGTTTATTTAAACCAATCACCGTAAGCAAAAAAAGTTTGGGTCGTCTATATATTTAAATACGTGATACTATAACAAATTGGTTACCTAATGCATTACATTTCTCTACCAAATCTAGAAATATAAAGAAAAACATAAGACCACAGAACGGATTGGTAAAAGACCCTCGTGCGCGGTCTTATTCCGTACATTGTGTTCTGGGTTGCTGCGTGGGCCTTGACTAAAGGCTACTCTTACGCCATAAAAAAGTATCCAGTTTCTGGCCATCGGTCGGCTTCAAAATCGGTGCGATGATGAAGGGAAATACGTGATACATTGTATATGCGGGACCAAACTTCTCATATACAAAGTATGGTGGCTAAGAGAGGCCTCACAAATCGGGCAATGTGAAAAAGTCGTTTGAAGCACGAACACGGCAGAATTCCAATCGATCCAGCAATTTTGGCTGCAATTGGACATCGTTTCATAACAACAACAAAACAAGAAAGAAAGAAAAATTAAAACATTTAAAATGCCGACGCGAAGGTCTGAGGCGACGCGCGCGGACACCAGAAACAGGAGGCTTTTTTGGCCTTAGTGAAGCTCACTCTAAAATAAAGTATGGTCAATTTAGTAGCTACCCCCAAATCAATAATTATATCCAAATCAAATGCCTTTACAAACTGTAAGTTATTTAATATACCAACTCAAATAAATCACGGGAACCGACTAGGTACATAAATACACTGTTTAAAGTGACCAAATACAATGTTAATATAGAGTGATATTTGAACCTGCAACATATGAGACCGCCAACATAGGGCTACACGGTTGGTAGGGCGTCGGCATGTTAACCCATATATCGCAGGTTCAAATCCCGTTCTTATAAATCTTTCTTTGTTCACTCCAAACAATATTTCAAACTACATTCAGCTTAAAGGTAGTATACACTTTTGGTAAAATGTCTGTAAATGCATCCATACTTTATAAACAATCAAAGTTAGGCATAAAGCCTACGTACAGAAAGCAGCTTATTTCGTTAAGGACAAGCTTATAGGGCATTAAAATGCATCAAGATTATTTGTTTTCATTCTCATGTGGAAATGGATCATCATTTTAGATTTTAATTTGTGTTCACGTTTACCCACAAATTAAAACATATCAGGGAGAATAATTGTTAAGGGTGATTGGTACCATTACCATCTCAAAACAAAATGAGTTTGAAGATGTTTGCTCAGTTTCTGTTTCGGGTAATTACAAATCGTGTATTCACCTCCTTTAAATAAGTTTAGGCAATAGCTTTAAATTTGACGAATAAATTGTGAAAGGGAACAAAACAAATTGCTGCAAGGTTAATGCGTATTAAACGTAAGTATTTGAATAAAGATATTAATTAAACGAACGATCAGAGCATTTAAACAACCAACCTTTGAAAGTTTCAACTTATTGTACCGCTTGTGTCGTTAACGAGAATTTAGTTTTAAAAAATAATAAATAAATAAATGAACACAAACATTTTTTTTTAAATGTAATGGATCGGCAAAACAGGAACTTCGTATTAATTTATACGTAAATTATTTATAACCCTACAGTTATGTATGAAAAAAATCAGACGTTAATTATTGGTAAATATATTCACTAAAAAAAAAGATAGCGCCTCATATTTATGTAAAAGTCAACTTAAATACGCCAAGTAGGTTATAAGGGTAACACTTTGATCATTTTTTAACTTAAAGTTCTCTTTTAAGGCTGCAGGTCGACCTGCTTCAGATAATAACAAAATAATTCTAACACACTTATTATTCAAAGAAAAAACAATGCTCTTCGAAAGAAAAGAAAACATTAACCTATAACATCGGATAAGTTTTGAAGTGACATTTGAAACTTTTGGATTGGAAATGCAGTCTGAGGGAATTAAAGGGCCATTTCAAATATGATGGTTTTATCAATTGAATCATTTATGAAAAACAAATTATGCCAAACAATGAAATGGAAAAACTTGCTGAAATTAAGCATTGACGCAAATTATTTTTTGTCAAAGGGGGAATGATTCAAATTCGTCATTTTCAATTACCACTCCTACACATCACCCTATCCTAAAACTTTCAAGTAATACTTTTGAAACATTGGATTAACAAATAAATTGAATTTTGGGAACATTTTGAAACGATTTGAAACATTGGTTGGCCCAAAATTAATTTTCAAACGTACAAAGGCGGTTGTTCAAAGATGGACCATCTCCCCATGACAGTTAGTGAGGGTATTTACACCCCAACTCCCAAACCCGAGATTTGCACCCACGCTGCAATCTGTATCACCCTACCTTGTTGTAAGGAACTCTTGACTAAAGCCGAGAAGACGAAGATGAGAAGCACGCGGATCTTTATTATCCTGAGCTATTATCCTGAGCTATCCTGAGCTATTATCCTGAGCTATCCTGAGCTATTATATCCAGGCTGGATATCGAAATCGATACGGGCATTTATGATCTCACAGTGATAAGGACCTCGTCCTCGCCTTCGGCTCGGTCCTTATCGCTTGACCACGCCCAAAACCGGCCATTATTAACCTGCGGTAGAGACCGCTCGTCAAACTTTTATTCCCTTATTCTATACGTTCTCCTGTATTTAAGCCAGGTCGCTTATATCCAGGGACCACTACACAAATCTGTAACTAGAAATTCAATCCAGGGTGATTTGTAATAAGCTTAGTCCAAACAGCTAGAGGGTGACGAAATTCCGTGAGCGACAATTAACTATTGTGGATTATGTATGGACTTGTTTACGCTATGTACGGCTATTCACTGTTAAAACTGCAACGCCCTACCACCATTGTACTAATGCTAGGTGCTTTATTGTCCACACATAATACAAGCTGGCATACACAAGCTTTCCCTTTTGTAACTGGTGCAGATATATGTGGGTTTACACAGAATAGAATGGTCACGAATTAACTGAGTGTGGGTAAATCCCACCCACACAAACAGTGCTTAAAGATGTATCGCACATATTTTTCACTGTTTTTAAGGCAATTTCCGAAAAATGTATTTTTCATCGAGGCATAGTTTTTTTTACCGGAGTAAAGAATAACAAATACTTTAAAAAAATACAAGTTTCTCAAAAATAATCATGAGAAGTATGGTCTCACAGCAAAAACGTAGGGAAATGAATTGATGGTGGGTTCCGTCATACATTAATGCTTGAACTTTCTTGTACATTGAGACGTTTGTAGTCCGTTCTTAGGATGCTATACTACTGAATTATTCATAGCCTAAACCTCCACCAAAATTAATAATTAAATGTACGGCTTTGTGAGTTTATTTAAACCAATCACCGTAAGCAAAAAAAGTTTGGGTCGTCTATATATTTAAATAAGTGATACTATAACAAATTGGTTACCTAATGCATTACATTTCTCTACCAAATCTAGAAATATAAAGAAAAACATAAGACCACAGAACGGACTGGTAAAAGACCCTCGTGCGCGGTCTTATTCCGTACATTGTGTTCTGGGTTGCTGCGTGGGCCTTGACTAAAGGCTACTCTTAGGCCATAAAAAAGTATCCAGTTTCTGGCCATCGGTCGGCTTCAAAATCGGTGCGATGATACGTTTTTTTTACAAGAGGGGAAATACGTGATACATTGTATATGTGGGACCAAACTTCTCATATACAAAGTATGGTGGCTAAGAGAGGCCTCACAAATCGGGCAATGTGAAAAAGTCATTTAAAACACAGCACGGCAGAATTCCAATCGATCCAGCAATTTTGGCTGCAATTGGACATCGTTTCATAACCAAAAACAAACAAGAAAGAAAGAAAAATTAAAACATTTAAAATGCCGACGCGAAGGTCTGAGGCGACGCGCGCGGAGACCAGAAACAGGAGACTTTTTTGGCCTTAGTGAAGGTCACTCTAAAATAAAGTATGGTCAATTTAGTAGCTACCCCCAAATCAATAATTATATCCAAACCAAATGCCTTTACAAACTTTAAGTTATTTAATATACCAATTCAAATAAATCACGGGAAACCATAGGTACATAAATACACTGTTTAAAAGTGACCAAATACAATGTTAATAGAGTGATATTTGAACCTGCAACATCTGAGACCGCCAACATAGGGCTACATGGTTCGCTTGGTAGAGTGCCGACATGTTAACCTATATATCGCAGGTTCAAATCCCGTTCTTATAAATCTTTCTTTCTACATTCAGCTTAAAGGCAGTATACACTTTTGGTAAAATGTCTGTAAATGCATCCATACATACTTTATAAACAATCAAAGTTAGGCATAAAGCCTACGTACAGAAAGCAGCTTATTTCGTTAAGGACAAGCTTATAGGGCATTAAAATGCATCAAGATTATTTGTTTTCATTCTAATGTGGAAATGGATCATCATTTTAGATTTTAATTTGTGTTCACGTTTACAAATCGTGTATACACCTCCTTTAAATAAGTTTAGGTAATAGCTTTAAATTTGACGAATAAATTGTGAAAGGGAACAAAACAAATTGCTGCAAGGTTAATGCGTATTAAACATAATTATTTGAATAAAGATATTCATTAAACAGCCAACCTTAAAACAGAAACTTCGTATTAATGTATACATAAATTATTTATAACCATACAGTTATGTATGAACAAATCAGACGTTAATTATTGGTAAATATATTCAATATTCCTAACAAGAAAGATAGCGCCTCATATTTAAGTAAAAGTCAACTTAAATACGCCAAGTAGGTTATAAGGGTAACACTTTGAACATTTTTTAACTTAAAGTTCTCTTTTACGGCTGTAGGTCCATAAACAACTTAAGATAATAACAAAATAATTCTAACACTTATTATTCAAAGCAAAAACAATGCTCTTCGAAAGAAAAGAAAACATTAACCTGTAAAATCCAAGTCGGTTAAGTTTTGAAGTGACTTTTGGATTGGAAATTGAGTCCGAGGGACATAAAGGAGTGGATCCGAGATAATTTGTGGATTTCAAATATGATGGTTTTATCAATTGAATCATTTATGGAAAACAAATTATGCCAAACTATAAAATGGAAAAACTTAATGAAATTAAGCATTGACGTAAATTATTTTTTGTCAAAGGGGGATGATTCAAATTCTTCATTTTCAATGATCACTCCTACACATCACCCTATCATAATAATACTTTTGAAATATTGGATAAACAAATAAATTGAATTTTGGGAACATTTTGAAACGATTTGAAACATTGCTTGGCTCAAAATTAATTTTCAAACGTACAAAGGCGCTTGTTCAAAGATTGACCATCCCCCCATGACATTTAGTGAGGGTATTTACACCACAACTCCCGAGCCCGGGATTTGCACCCATGCTGCAATCTGTATTACCCTACCTTGTAAGGAACTCTTGACTAAAGCCAAGAAGACGAAGATGAGAAGCACGCGGATCTTCGGCTGAAGCATCTTGCTTGATCTTGGATCGACTACCGATCCACTGAGACCATGAGATCCAGGGTGTGGTCACAAATGAACTTCAGTAAAATACTATCGGTTACATGCATAACACAAAATAATGTATTTGCGAGCGCGGTCTAAATGGTTAATGGGGAGGGTAGCAAAGTATACGTGCTATATATATGCATGGACCAACTATTAAGTCAGCCGCAGGGCCTGAGAGAGACATGGACGGATCATCATGAGCACAGGCCCTGGGCACAAATTCACCACGGGCCCATACACGCGCATAATACTACGAGTACTATGCTTTTTATTTTTTTTTGGAAAACCAAGGGCCCCTATTGGCTCCTGGGCCCGGGGCACGTGCCCAGTTTGCCCGTGCGGTAATCCGTGCATGGAGAGAGATATAGATATTTCCTCTGCGACCACTGCGTGTTATCAATATAATAAATCCATACAATGTATACCGTCCAATCACATCCTTTCAATCACAATGAGTATTCACTGAAGTGAAAAACCTCAAAACTAAGAATATGCTTATTTCCCACCGGTAACCAACCACAATTTAAATTTACTTGCTGAGTGAATGAATATTACTATAGTTGTGTTATGAACATTAATGCTCAAAGTCCAATAAATGTATCAACAGTTGTAATTATTAAGTCGCCTAATTGTTAACACATATATGGCCATAACGGATAGCTTACACGCAAAAACAATAAAGATCACCCTGTTTTACTCAAGTGATGTATTGTACCGTTTCCCACCGAAAAACACTACCATTTAAATTTTGTAGGAAACTAAAAAAAACTATTAAAAACGCAATGGTTTAACAGATTTAATCGAATTTCAAATGAGCGTCAAACCTAACGACCATCGGTGGTGTACAATCTCACCAATATTTTACAAATAATTATCGAGTGCCTAGTACTTTGGAGCGGAAATGCACATGATAAAACTATTTGAAGAAGACACGTGATGTGTGTTTCACCAATCACATGCGAATGATCTGTGTACGCTAGGTATAATACAACTACAATGTACAATGTACATATACATGTACTTATTACTGTTATTCTGCTGTAATAATCTGTATCGGATTCCCTGTGCGCAGATACGATTATGGACCACTGAATCACATATCTGCACAAGTTGTAGATCCAACAGCGTTGATTCTCAATACGTAGGTCTCATCTTGAAGTGAATAGCCTTGTTTTCTTCCAGTCTCAATGTGTCAATGATGTGTCAATGATGTGTCAATGATGTGTCAATGATGTGTCAATGATGTGTCAAATAGATGTAAAAAGTACCAACAAAGATTGAACGGACATGATCTCGTATTTTTAGAGTTTAGACATTTATAAGATCGTTATCTAATCAGTGGGTGTTTGCATTCTTCGTTTTCAGTATAAGTTGTTTTGGTTGGGGGTTTGTGTTAGCTTGTTTCTATATGTAAATGATTTAAGTTAAGACATTTGATTTTGAAATTAGATACATATGCTGAATCACTGGCCTTTCAGAGAAGCGTATAATGTGTACAAATGTTATGTGTAAATTTATAAACTGTGGTGGCTTCCTGGGGTCATGGGTCACGTGCCTTCTTTGTAACGCAATGAATGTAAATTTGAGTGTGGTTGTGTGCCCGCCCCCTCTTGTTGGCCCACCCCGCCCCTTGTTTGCCGTATTCCCCCATTTATGTCACCATGGATCCGCATATTCAGGAAAAAGGGTATTTCATATTATAATTTGTGAACTTACATCAGATGACGCCTAAAGTCAGTTAAAAACCGTTTATTTGAAGAAGGTAATGAGAATTGCACTCAACGGTTTCATCTCAATAAAAACGTATGACGTGATGGGGGAACATGACCTACATGTACTTACAAACAACAAACCCACAACGGAGGAAGTAAAGCTACATAGCTTAACAATTGGTTTTATGTTTCGTCATATTATTATTCGTTACTGAAAGGAGTACTTCTCACCTGACTGCTCACATAACCTACAACGCCCAATTCTGGCAGTTTACAATCCTATGACAGCAGGTGCCCATGGGCTGTAATTTGTCTACGAAAAGAGTTTTGTTGTAATAATTCATCAAAAAGGGTGTTAAGGTTAGAGATGTTGAATTTGGGGGGGGGGGGGGTATGTACCCTGACATTTGTTTGGTCAAGTACCTTTTAGGAGCCAGGTGCACTCCCAGTGGTATTAAACCTTGTAAGATGGTGACAGGGTGAAAAGGGGGGAGAATTATCTAGGAATAATTAATGTAAACCTGTTGAGTAAACTCATACTTACCCACTCATGGTCATAGTGCACAGCCTCCAAACCAGATGCAATATAGGGTCTCACAAACCCACCAGTCTGTGCACTCTGAACAAGGATGGAAAACAAGGTTTTGTCAGTTCTAGTTTTGGTAGCTTTTCTTACGTCTTTGGCTGTTATTTTGTCAATGTAATTATTTTGTCAATGTTATTTTTTGGTAAAATTGAACAAAAATGATCCCGCAAACATTTGGAATACGAGCAAAAAATGGAAATATTGTAAATGCAACAACACGCTGTGTTTTCCTCACATTTTATGAAGACTACAGGCCCTTAAAAATATTAATATTATGATATATTCATCATTAGTATTACTATTAGAACACTTGAAAATAACCAACCTGTACATTTTGGTAACAATTCTCACATGGTATGATTGCTCATCATACATTTTATAATTTTAACACTTGACAATAACCAACCTGTTGCATGTAGGGAGATCGAGCCAAAACCTGGGCGAGACTACCCATCCTTCTGTCCTCCATTTCCATATCTGACCCATTAATGAACATCGGACGATCGTTTCTGGCATATTGTCTCCAATTGGCGTATTTATCACCCTCCTCATACCTTCTGCGTCCCAAAATGCAACAGCACATGCAACAAGCTAGCATGGCAAGGAGTACGGCTAAAATGCCCGCCACAATGAGCACAATGGCTAATGTTGACAACTGACCCACTGTAATAACGTAACATAGAGGCAGTGTTAGTTCATAGACATTTACAGACATACATTGATATGAAGTAACTCCACAACTTCAATGAACTATCGCCATTCATAAGTGATGGCCAATCAGTCCCTTGTTATACACTTCCAAATCTATAAAAAAAACAAGGAAAATGCCCAAGCACATGTGTGCGTTTTGCTGTGCATGTATGATCAATGACACGTAATACACATGATGTTTAGTATTATTTTCATCATATGAAGACATTCATTTATGCATAATGTTTCTTCGAGAACACACTGAGTTCCCAAAAGGAACGTTCCAAATTGAACAAGCATATTCCAAGTTTTGAGACACCATTAAATGGACAATATCGTCTCGATCACAGTAGACTTTCAGCAGGGCATGGAATCAGTGTCCTAGTTTAAGATTAACACAGTGACTGAAAATTACTGGCTCATTTATGCAGCAGCTACAATACAATACAATACAATACAATGAAGGCATTTATATAGCGCTCTTACACAAACGGTATCACAGCGCTTTACAGTGAGATACAAGTACAATTTAAAAATACACAGTGCCTAAAATAAATGAGTCTTGAGAGATGTTTTAAATTGACTCAATGAAGAAGCATGACGGATACCAGATGGTAGTTCATTCCAAATGCTGGGTGCAGCAGTATAGAAACCCTTGTTAGCCGCAGTTAAATGTGTAGTTGGCTTTTGAAGATCCGGGAATCAGAATTTGAACGGAGTCCACTGTGGTTAGGTTGGTATGGTGTAATAAGCTCACAGAGATAGGATGGCGCAGAGTCAGTAACACATTTATAGGCAATAGTCAATGTTTTAAAATCAATCCGGTCTTGAACGGGAAGCCAGTGAAGCTGTCGTAGGAGAGGGGACACATGGTCATACTTTTTAGCCTTGAAAATTAATTTTGCAGCACGATTTTGAAGCCGTTGAAGACGTTTGATCTCTTTGCTAGAGGATCCTTGGAGAAATGAATTTGCATAGTCCAAACGTGCTGTGACCAGAGCACGGACTGCATGATGACAAGTGATTTCATCAATAAAGATACGAACTTGCGACAGATTTCTTAAATGAAAGTTAATGGTTTTGCATATTGAAGATACATGGTTAGACATACTCATAGTACTGTCAAAAATAACACCAAGGTTTTTTACACATGAAGAGGGTTTGATAACTGTATTACCAATTGTAATGGTGACGTCAGATAATGTTTTCAAAAGTCTATGGTTGGCGGCAACAAAAAAATTCAGTCTTTTCATCATTGAGGAGGAGCATATTTTTTGACATCCATGCCTTGATGCTAGAAACACAAGCAGATAAAGTTGAAAGTGCACGATCTGTTTCACCAGGTTTCCTGGGATCAACACATATATAATTGGGTGTCATCAGCATAAAAATGGAATTTGACACCAGAATGATGCTTAATAATATCTGAGAGTGGGTGTGTGTAGTAAGAAAACATCTGAGGTCCGACACAGGAACCTTGTGGTAAACCATAATCAAGAGTTTGCGGATCAGAACAGTTATTGGCAATCTTAACTCTACAAATCCTACCAGTAAGATAAGACTGAAACCAGTTGGAAACATTATTATGAAAACCTAAAACACTAGACAATCTATTTAACAATATACAATGGTCAATGGTGTCAAAAGCAGCAGACAAATCTAGCAACACCACAAAAACGGCTTGTCGATTGTCAATCGCACGTATTATATCACTTTTGACTCTCAACAACGCCGTCTCCGTGCTGTGGCCAGACTTGTAAGCTGATTGAAATTTACAGTGTAAGTTATTATTATCAATATGATCAGAAACACGTGTCAAAGCAGTCTTCTCAATAACTTTGGATAGAAAAGCAGTGTTTGATACTGGTCTGTGGTTTTTCAAAGTGTCCTTATCCAAGGAAGGCTTTTTCAATAAGGGAGTGACCACTGCATATTTCAAAGCAGTGGGAAAAATTCCAGTACTCAGTGAAGTGTTCACGATAGATGTAATGGCCGGGACCATGATGTCCATGTTCTGTTTAAGGAGCCATGTAGGTAGGGGATCCAACGAGCATGATTTATTGGGTGATTTTGAAATTATTTTGCGCACTTCCTCCTGATCAGCAGGCTTAAATTCAGAAAACATAGGAACAGAGTGATTAAGCTCTGGTATAGACAATGGCACATCATCAAACTTAGTAGAATCAATTCTGTTTCTAATATTAACAATTTTGTCAGCAAAGTATTTGCTAAACCGATCACTCAGATCTTTAGATGAGTCCATGTAAGGAAGAGCTGGAACATTTCTATTAAGTAAAGTATTGACAGTTTTAAAAACTGTTTTAGTGTCTGCAGAGGATAGTTGTTTTGTGTAATATCTTGATTTTTCTTTCTGAACAAGATGAGAAAAATCATGAATACTGTCAAGATAAAGCTGATGGTCATTAGGATCGCCAGACTTCTTCCATTTGTGTTCAAGCATACGACGTTTGCGTCTCGCAAGATGAATTTCATTGGAGTACCAGGCCGGTTGTGATTTGAATTTGTGTGTACGAGTAGTAACAGGGCAGTGATTATTAAGAACAGAAATAATGGTCATATTATAAAATGACACCTGAAGATCAGTAATAAGACCTTATCATGCTGGGCATTATTTTCAGTCACTGAGTTAATCTAATACTAGCACTCCGATTCCATGCCCTGCTGATCGTTAAGATACTGTCCCTTTAACCCTTTCATTACCGAATTGTTTCAACAGGATGTCCCACTGGTTACCGAATTCCCTGCGTGAGTCATGCATGAATTCACACATTATTGCACAACAGTATGCATCCATTTACAGGCACTTTTTCTCAACTCATTTTTCATCATGAAGAATTTGTTGGAAAAAGATATATTCAATGAAATGATTGTTGCTCACAAAATTCCTTTTCATATGATATTAAAATCATTGGCATTGCATGTAAAATGATCGGGTTATCTATTTTACTTCCCCTGACCTTGTTTTACAAATACAAAGAGCATTTTGTACACAAGTGTATGGCGTTCCATAGCACAAACGGCATTCCATAGCACAAACGGCCATTGAAAGGATTGACTTGTATTATGTCTGATTTCTATAATAGCAACATGTAGGTTGGGCTATACCATTAGAAAGATAAGGGATTAGTCTTTCCAACCATATATAGCATGGGTATGGACTGCGAAGAATGAAAAAAATACAGCTCTGTTTTAAAAGCTGGTTATGATACTCCCAAGTAAGTGCTGTGTGTGTGGTGACCTTGGTCGACTAAAGTTGCCAATGGTTAACACTATGAACATCTCCTCCGTGAATGCACCGTTAAAGCTCGGTGAATTGCACTTTTTCTGTAAAAATGCATTTTCACGGCGAGTTCACGGTGCTTACGCCCCAGTGGTTTCGTTCACGGTGTTTTTACCGAGTATTCACCGAGTGTATGTCTCCTATTGTTATACAGTGGCTTTAATCCTATTGCACTGACACAAAAGCAAGGCATGGTTTAGGCTTAGTAGTAATAACCTCTCCCATTGTGCGCTTATCTTGGATGAATGGATTATAGTCTAGTCAAAACACCGTAACGGTTCATATCAAGTAAACAAATCCAGGGACTGAAGATTCGTGGACCGACACACAACACAGACTAGATTCCGCGTTGATCCATGGAGGATCGTGCTCCCACCACGTGTACACGGCCGTCGATTATAATTCACCAGTCATCAGGCCTATCAACACCGCTGGTGTGGGGACGGGCGTTCGCGCTAATCCTATAGCCATTTCCTACGAATAATCAACCAGAATTAGAGCCAACGGCGTCACACAGTATAACAGAAAGTTATAGATAATTAGCGACACGAAAACGCACCTCAACTTCCGTAAATCTGTCTATTTAATAATAATCGCCAGCAACCTTTTTTACTGAGCTTTATTTTCCCGATGGGTGGTGTTATATTTGATTTTGACGATATATATATTTTTTTTTGCTGAGTGTTATTAAAGTGTTAAATTATATTGGAACAGTACTTTGTCCTTAAAGTATTAGGCTCGTTACATGTATAGCTTTTTATAGGCCTACATTTTGCTCTGTTAAAGAGTAGGCCTAGATCAATATTTAATTAGGGGCAAAATCGACCCCATGCCGACGTCCGACGCGTTCGGCCGGGCAATCTCTGTTTATGGAAGTTCACTGATCAATATTGGGCACCTCGCACTTGAGCAAAGAGTCTCAAATTTGTCAACAAATTTGCTCATTATTTCTTAGCGGCTTCATGTATGTTATTGAAAATTCAAGACATGATTCGAACTTATGGTCCGATATCATGAGACAATTTTGGTGACGTTTAATAAAAGCGTTGTGATTTTTTGGCAAGGATTTCTTAAAAATCTCTACAGTGGAAGTCAGTCGTACTTGTGCAAATTGAAGTCTTAAATTTGTCAACAAATTTGCTCATTATTTTTTAGCGGCTTCATGTAGGTCATTGAAAATTCAAGACATGATTCGAACTTATCGTCCGATATCATGAGACAATTTTGGTGACGTTTAATAAAAGCGTTGTGATTTTTTGGCAAGGATTTCTCAAGGAATGAATCCGGTACACGCTGCACGCGGTCGACCCCATGCCGACGTCCGACGCGTTCGGCCGGGCAATCTCTGTTTATGGAAGTTCACTGATCAATATTGGGCACCTCGTACCTGAGTCTTAAATTTGTCAACAAATTTGCTCATTATTTCTTAGCGGCTTCATGTATGTTATTGAAAATTCAAGACATGATTCGATTTTGAACTCAGCTATCATAACACAATTTTGTGAAGTTTAATCGTTGTGAATTGTTGGGAATGAAAACATTTTTTTTTTTAAGAAAACAATTCTTGAACGAAGAGGGCGCACTTCAGCCTGGCTCCTTCCATGTGTACTACCCACGTAATTGTATCAGCACGTCAGGGGACATGACCTGCGGAAGCAGCTGCTGTGTGTGAACCAATTTATTATGGACTATCATCTTCTTACGTTTTGATAATTTAACTTCATGATTATTATTTTATTGATATAATCAACAATCAATGAACATCGTCATTCGTCCGAGGTTTGATGTCCCTTTTTCTCATCTCATGTAACGAAAAACTCTAATTTTGATGGCACTATGTTTTGAGTAAGGAGGAAAAATAACGAAAGACAGATTAGACAGAAAATTAGTTTTATTATTGTAAGATGTTGTAGAGCGACAGTTCTATGGAGAAGAACAAATTAAAGCCGTTTGTAATGATTCGATCTGTTATCAATGACAAGTGTAGGCACAACCGTCAAGGTATTAAAACTTCGTACATATAAATCATCAATATAAACTTTAAACACTATTTAGCGCATCGTTTTGATACGTGTGCATGACTAGGCCTAAAAGCTTTATATTTAGGGTAACTTGTTGATGTTCAGTTTCCTGTTTATATTAAAGTTTATGGGTTAACTTTCAGTTCTAAAAATCCCAGGTTGATCACGGGATCAAACAACTTCATTCTATACATGTATTGCAAAAAAAAAAACAGTCATGAAAAAACATAATCATGGTTCTCAGCTCATACTTGTCCATTTGTCATGTTTAAAAATGGAAAATGTATAAACTTTTTCGTTCGTAATATTGATATGAGGTAAATAAATACAACAACAAAGTCATTTTGGTCCATTTGTTTTCTTCTACAATTTGTTAGTGGGCAAGTTCGTGGCCTTCGTTGATTTCAAGGACTTTTTAAAAACCAATTGAATATAAACTAGACTGGCTATTGTTAAACTATGTCAATCACGGATTAGCATCGGACCTGCCAGACCGCAACCACTACCGGTGACAATATCAAAGAAGTGGGCAATAAATGCTGTAGCTGCAACGGGTCTTGTTCATTGACCTGTAGATGATGAGCTCATTAAAAACCCATTGTGTTCTACATTAGAAAACTCTGATGTAACATGAGGATCACCCCGAGTTACCGCGTGTTTAAATTTGCATTGGTTCCTAATTATAAATATTATATTTAGTATTAGGTGAAGCAAAATATGATTTTGTGCTGTAACCCCGTGACAAATTTTCCTAGGATAAGCTGTCTCCCGACTCGCTAAACTGATTAGATAATGCATGGCGGTAGAACATAGATCTATTTTCTACCTCCATGGATAATGTGGCCATCGCCCATTGCATTACACATTATTGCATTACTATTCCTGCACACCAATGCTGGATTAAACAAATACATAGGCCTATTTCCAAATAAATTATTTCAAGTGACAAGCCAAGTATCATTTTATTAATCCATTTGCTTTGAATAAAAACAATTCGATTCCTTGTAAAGCATAAAGTACATCATAGCACGGAAAAAGTAGAAACACATGAATCATGGAGGAAGGAACCCAGATAATGACACTTCGATGTTGGTAATGTTTACACGATCCTGGAAATGACGACTGCGTGTGGTAAGCAAGTGTGTTGTTACGGGGTTCCCCGGCCGGCTAGGGCTGCGAGCACATGGTCGCGGCTGGTAATCGGCGGCGTGTATGCATTTTGAACGTGCACTAGAGGTCACCGTGAATGATTGCAACAACGGTTTCGCGGGCTCTCACACTATACAGGTCACGGGTACGATACGTGAATAAAACGACGTTCGTTAATCGAGTCATATCGCAAAACTATAAACCTCACCGGGTTCATAAACAATAACATAAATAAATTAGCAAACATACAAAAAACGAGACCGCCCTTCGGCCAAAGTCCTGCCAAGTTAAAGAGGATTATGTTAGCCGCCAGAATTGTGTTTTCTATGAGCCTTGGCAGCGAATTTAATCATTTCACAGTTACATTTATTGTTAATGGGCATCGAAGGCCTACTGTATTTTCCTCTACTGCTAAAGAAAGCCAAACAAAAAGCAATGGGGCCCCTGTATCGTTGCAAACGATCAGCGCACGCAAATTGCAATGCCGAAAATGTAACCTGCCCGTCAAGTCGTAGCAGAATTTTTCAAGCAACCTATAACTCGACCAAATACAGAACCCCAACCTGCCTAAATGCCAACAGTACTGTTATGTTTAGTGTGTTTACCTTCCATCCAAGAGGGATTATCACATGCACAAAAGCGTCAACAATGGGCAAGAGGATAACTTCCTTTGATATAGTTAATGAGCCGGCCTCAACTGAGCTTTCGAGGTTCACCGCGTTTTCACCCAGCTTTCACCGAGGACCAAACAAAAGTTTTGTTTAACGGTGGTTTCACCTTGCAGTCACGGTGCTCTCACACCGTGACCACACGGTGAAATGGGAACGAGCGCCGTGAAATTCACCGAGCTTTAACGGTGCATTCACGGAGGAGATGTTCATAGTGTAAGCAACAGGGGTATGTGTGTTGTTGACTAAAGTCGCCAATGGTAATGAAAGTGTTAAAGTACCAATGTACACAGTGACCTTGCACTGCTTAGAGACCTCTTTTAATTTTGTCCAGTACCTTCTTTTCTCATGCATACAGGTAAATTCAAGCAAAAAGTAGAAACAGACAGTACTTACCTACAACAGGTGGTTCTACTGTGGTGACCACTGTTATTGGGGTTCCACAGAGTCCAGTAAATCCAGCTGACAACCGGCAAATAAAACAACAAAATCAAACCCATGTCATGTGTTAAGAATTGGAAAGCATCCAGGGTACCAGGAATTTCATAGCAGGCAACAGCGTGTGTCTCCACATTACAAAAAGTACTGTAAAATTTATGATGATTAAGATTTTAATTAAGATCACAAAATAAGAACATTGCCTGGAAATGTCACGCAGTGCAGCATGCAGCAAAGGAAAATTTTGCAGTGAGTCCTAAATTGGGTCTGTCAGTGCAGAAAGGTCCACTGTTGAGGCGCTTTGCCAAACAATACTGCATATAAATCATGCACCAAATGGTTCATCTTTTTGAGGCAGGCATGGAGATTGAATGAGGATCCAAAACCACATAATAGGCACATTAATTATGCATATCAATCATGTGGTAAAATGGTTCATCTGTTTAATCGGAGGCTGGCATAAGCAAACCCTCCTTATATACGGCACATTATGGGCCAACACATTACCTGCAACTGAATACAATTGTGGATACCGTCCTGAGGTACTGCACTGCACTACCTCCGTTCTGGCAATAGTCTGCTGTTGACACTCATAGTAGTTGGACTCTGTCAAATGAGAAATGTAGAGATATGAAGGAAGTGCCAAAGTATCAGGCTGTAGTCTCGCACATGAGAGGGCTATATATATATATATATATATATATATATATATATATATATATATATATATATATATATATATATATATATATACACTCCAATAGTGGGAGTTTGGTTTAATGTAGAGGTTGATTTCCTTTGGGATGAGAATAACTCGACCATTCAAACAAAAATTTACTATGATTATTGTTGATAGATATAAGTTTGTTACAATGAGTTTGTGAATTGTGGAACTAATTTTTACAGCTCTGGCTTTTGAGAAATTAAACTACACATGAACTTCCGAACAATAACTGATTTGTTTTAATTTATTCGTGTGCTTTACATTGTAGTCTAAATGACCTTTTCAAAGGGCTACTTAAACTAATGAGGACTGTACAATCAGTTGTTGATTATCCCTGCTGGGTTCCCATATTCCAGTTAATTTCTACCTGAAAGATGTGATCAAATCTTTTCCTTTTTTA
>CM055835.1:30665814-30766530 GCA_029582265.1 Zoroaster sp. YZ-2022 | reverse complement strand
ATCATGGTCACAAAATTAGAATCATTACAATTATTACATTGAGAAAAATCCTAACTCCTGGATCTTATCACCAGAACCATATCACCTGTTCCAAGAAGAGATAATTACACATGATGTTACTCGTAAACCTAATCTTTCCAATCCAAGCCACCATGAAAAGCATCAAATCACATTGATACATCTTGCATTAATTTTAAGTTTTGTCTGTAAAACAGGATCTTTATTATAGCAGCATTGCACTCAGTGGCGTAACTCCGTGTTGAAAAGTGTGTGTGGGTGGGGGTTATGATATTAAAATTTGCGTGCACAACCAATCATAACCTCATTAGTTACAATGTCAGCGCCCCACGTAATTTCTCAAGGTACCAACTTAAAGTCACCACTCTCAAGAAATAAAACACCTTTGACACCTTTAATAATACTATTCACAATCTATATTCACAAATGCTTCAATAATTCCTGTACAACTGCAATTCTCCAATTATTCTTAAATTATGTATATAAACTCAATCGATAATCAAACAAAGATGGAAATTTAAGAATAGTTCAATCCTGAACCTCAGATCTCTATACTCTGTACAACTCGGCAATAATTATTATATTAAACCACTCCACGGGTTTATATCAGTTTCTGATCAATTATTCTCAACATGTGAAAACTACCAACTCCGGTCCACCCAACCAATCTATTCTCGAATGTATAACATGTAGTAACTTCTCAAACCATATCGGTTTTACCAAATTATCAGTTCATCTATGCATATTGCACGTCTCCAATCAAGTGGTATATATCAACACCTTCAGTTCATAACAATATTAATTTCAGTTACTCTTCTACTACATCACCCGATGCATACCAGCCAACTATGCGGCCTTCTGACCATGCTTTTCGGCATAAAAGCCTCAGCTCCTTCAGTTAACGTGGTCTTTGGTACAAATTACCAAAAGTTACCTCAATCAGAACTCAGAACATCACTCCTCATCGGTATGTGTTCCGGCTCATAACTCAGAACATCACTCCGTCATGTGTTCCGCTCTGCCGACTAAAACTGCCCGAGCACCTCCACGTAGCGGTCCATTGTCTCTATCCCTGCACATCAACGTTAATGGTTCCCTTGGCCATCTAAAATAATAGATTAATTATAAATACATCATAATATCTGATTGACTACGGCCCTCCATGGACATGCCTTTGAACTTGGAATATCGTTTGGTAATAATACGACAGTTTCTTTAACTTTACTCAATCAATTTTAAGCAAATAAAACTTTCTTTACTTCGTGAATAATATAGCGAATCACAATCTTGGTAATGTTCATTTTAAATAAACAATTTGGGTAAAAAATTCACCTAAAATAATGGATTACAGTAATCTAATAAATATAGCAATTATGCAAAATAAAATGGTTCAACTTACAGTCAATCCGGACATACTGTCCATATCCGCTGCTTTCTGCCCCGCCAAATGTCTGGTTCTCTGTTGGTGGCTAAATTTCACCCATGGTCAAAAGAAAATAGTAGCTCAGGGTCCGAAGCTTCAAATATAGACGGCCGCACAAATCACTACCTTCGATGCTGCTGGTGCTATCATGAATCTCCGGTAAATCAGACAGAGTGGCTGTAGGCAGAACGACCTTCTCTGACCTGTCTAGCAGGATCTCTCTGGCCAATGCCCCCAATTCAACCATTTACCATCCTACTTTGCATAAAGCACTAACCTCCTTGCCTTGGCAAAATCAGTGGACTGAACATGACCAGTAGTCAGCATATAAAGAGATGGTAAAATGTTCCTGGCCTTACTCAAAGGCCAGGTTACATAACCTAAAACACCCCATATACCCAAGATACAGGATAAAAGAACAAAGGAAAACCTGTACACTCCAGTAAGCCACACAAATGTCAGGCTCAGAGAAACATAAATACAGCCTGCAACTTAAAGGTACAGTAACATTTAAAATAAAGCAGAAAATTCATGACATACAATAAAGATGACACCCAATACGGACAAAGAAACAATAAATAAATATTTAAACAAACCAAATGTTTCCCCGTTTGTGCTTGTTTTTCACAAATTATTTTGCTTATTATTTTTTTTACTGCATGAAAAATTCTGGGTAGGATTATTGAATTGAATTGAATTGAATTGCATTTATTTCATCCATCTTGTGGCCAAAAGGCCAAATTGCATGAATGTTACAATGATTATCATTAAAACCTACATATATTATTTAAAAAAATAATGAAATTGCAATTTTACAAAAACATTTACACTAAAACTGCACAAATGCAAAAAATATCAAAGTAGATCTGGGCGACATCAATTTTTCCCATCCACGGCAAACATCGTGATCATTTCCCTCGACATGGTGCCGTCACCCAAGCCTATTTCGAAGGTAGTTACTTATTCAAAATATCAGTAAAAAAGGGAACTGGACTGTTTTTGAAACGAGTGGTTTTGACAGGCATTTGAGTAATTGTGTTGCTATTTCTGAGACATCTACCATGGCTCTCAAGCCTTGTGGGGGGCAGGAGAGAGAGAGCTAGTACGATTATTACAGTGTGCTAGCCTTCTATCGGCCAGAGTATCAAGATTACAATAGTTAAGTTCATCATTATACGAGTTAAAACTATGACCCAAAATGATCTTACAAGCTCTTTTTTGAATGGACTCAATGTCATTAGATTGTTTACAGGTAAGACCTGAATGCCAAATAACATCGGCATATTCAAGGACAGGTCTCACATAACCAACATACACTATTTTAAGTTCCTTGGAATTAAAACCAAATCTCTTTAAAGTCCTCAACATAAATAATTTTTTATTTGCCTTTTCTAACATTTTTTAACGTGAATATTCCATTTGAGATCATTTTGGAGCCAAAGTCCCAAAACTTTAGCTTCTGAGACATATGAAAGTGGTTCAGTATCGATTCTTAAATCACTAAACAGAGGGATATGTTTTATTGAAGCAAACTTGGATAGCCTGACATTTGCAGGGGTAAACTTCAAAAGATAATCATCAGACCACTGTTTGAATTTGTCCAGGTCATCCTGCATAAAGCCTTGGTGTATGGCCGTACGGTTTTCTGCAAAAGTCAGGTCATCCACATACTTCCAATATTCAGTATCAGAATCTTGTGCTGCTGAATTAATAAGTATTTGAAACCCTATTGGACCAAGTTTTGTTCTCTGTGGAATTCCACCATGAATATAAACATAATCAGAGTTAATATTGTTATACCGAACACATTGCTGTCTATTGTGAAGAAAGTCGCAAATCCATGGAACGATGGCCGCGCGGACTCCCATATTGATAATCTTCTCAATCAGTAATGTATGATCAACAAGATCGAAAACTTTGGAGAAGTCCGTCAGGACCACCGTTCTTATGGACCATCCCCCTGGGCCAAAAGGGTGGGGGGGTGGGGGGTGGGATTTACACCTGTGGTTGCACTGGATTTACACACATGGTTGCACTGTAAATCATGGTGTTTCCATCTCCACTGGCTTCCTGTCCAGTAATGTCTTTAAAATCCAGACATCATGCTGCTTCGTGTCCCCACAACCTCAAGTGCAACTGGGGACAGAGCCTTTGTGGCACATGTCCCTTGGCTGTGAAATGAACTTCCACAGCCCCTCTCCTTGTTGCCATTTCTGGAAGTTTTCTAAAGGGCCTGAAGATTTATTTGAGAAGTAATTATATTCTTGGAAAAACAACTTGTTCTTACTTTTCCTCTTTGTTAAGTGCTTTGAAACCATGTTTTGTGTATGAGTGCTTTATAAATCATTATTGTAATGTAATGTGGTTCAACTTGAATACATCAAGCATGTGAGGGTATAATGTCAAATGAGTAAAAGGACAGTTGAAGGCTAATACTTGTATTAAAAATATCTGTGTCTATTTTTGTGTAATACAGACAATGAAGGCCCGGTTATCAGTACTCCAGACAATGTCTTGATAAATGTGGACCCTGGAATGGCAGATGCTGCTGTTGTTTGGTCGACATTGCCGTCAGCCTTTGATGTTGTTGAAGGGGATATTTCTGCTACCAGTATTGTATGTCGGGACACTGCAAACAATGTAGTGATATCAGGTGGAAGATATCCAGCATGCTGCACAACAACAGTGACATGCACAGCCTCTGATTCTGTACCGAATGTTGGATCAAACCAATTTACCATCACAGTTATAGGTAAGTATTTCCAGGCAATAGACCTTATGCATATGATGTCACAAACTGAAAGACATCCTCATTCAGAAGCAAACAATATGTCACTTATTAATGTGCTGTGCAAGAGTAGGATACTCAGCAGTTATTTTTTATTTATTTATGGGCTATCAAAATGGGGGGAGGGGGGGAGAGGTTGGACACATTTGATATACTGTCCCCCACTCCATGGGCGTCGATCATTACTTAGAAGAGGGGGGACATGCAGGCAGTGTTGGATCCAGGATTTGGCAAAAAGTGGGGTGCACCCTGGGTCACACAGCCTCACCTTGCTTTTAGACATCATATTTGGGCCAAAATAATTGTGGTTAAAAATTTCTTGCAGTGAAAAAATAATAAATAAAAAAAATGCTGTGTGTAAAACTCAAAGATACATCGTGTTGAAAATCTTGGACAGTTTTGGGTTGTAAAAGTGAGTTATATGTCTGGTGGTTCCAGGCTGTACAGTGACTAAAGAGTTAAATAACAATTCCGACAATGAACCATCAGTTTTCACCACCACTCCAAGCGAACTTTTAAATTGTTCTCTATGCAGACAATGAAGGCCCAGTTATAACCACTCCAAGCAATGTCCAATCCAATGTGGACCCTGGAATGCCAGATGCTGTTGTTGTTTGGTCACCGTTGCCATCAGCCACTGATGTTGTTGATGGGGTCATTCCTACTGCCAGTATTGTATGCCGGGACACTGCAAACAATGTTGTAACATCAGGTGGCAGATATCCAGTAGGCACAACAACAGTGACCTGCAGAGCTTATGATACTGCAATGAACGAAGGATTGACTATGTTTACCATTACAGTTCTTGGTACGTATCTTATTGATGTGCTGTTATTGAAAGAAACCTAATTTTGTGTAGTTTAGATTGTTTGTTAATATTAATCAATAATACTTTTTTCTATTGCATGTTCTTGCTGCTTGTGTATTGAAATATTGCCATTGTCTCGAACCCCTTTCATGACTATTAACTAGTTTGATGAACACTGAGTTGGGAAATTTTTTTGAGAATGACAAACTTCAGTGGTCTTTATTTTAGGCAGATAGAAATTAGCTATACAAAAAGCTGTTTATCAGACTATATCTAATATACTCACAGAAGTACAAAGTATATTTGAAGAGGGAAGAGGATTGCCTGTTTGGAGAAGTTTCCACCAGATGCTCAGTCAAAAATGCCCATAAATTAATGTCCATATATATATTTCCATTGAAAATCCTATTTGAGGGAAGAGAGGGGGGCTCTTGAAAAGTAGTCCTGTCAAATGTGTCAGTATAATCTTGAAAATTGTAAAAGATTTTTGATGTCCGCCAGTACGGTACGCACATTTTTAATTATGGAAAGTGGAACTCTTTTGGGGCATTCATTCGCACCCCTGAACTCTCTATGGGCCTGCTTAACATACCGTCCAGTAAGGGATGTCATAACATCTAGCACTCTTAATAACCTTTTTTTAAATATATAAATTGAAGTTATAACACATTATCAGCACTTTTCTAAAGTTAATACATCAATTATAGGCCCTACAGCCTATAAAGGAGATGCACAGCTTTGGTAATTATAGGCCCTACAGCCTATAAAGGAGATGCACAGCTTTGGTAATTATAGGCCCTACAGCCTATAAAGGAGATGCACAGCTTTGGTAATTATAGGCCCTACAGCCTATAAAGGAGATGCACAGCTTTGGTAATTATAGGCCCTACAGCCTATAAAGGAGATGCACAGCTTTGGTAATTATAGGCCCTACAGCCTATAAAGGAGATGCACAGCTCTGGTAATTATAGGCCCTACAGCCTATAAAGGAGATGCACAGCTTTGGTAATTATAGGCCCTACAGCCTATAAAGGAGATGCACAGCTCTGGTAATTATAGGCCCTACAGCCTATAAAGGAGATGCACAGCTTTGGTAATTATAGGCCCTACAGCCTATAAAGGAGATGCACAGCTCTGGTAATTATAGGCGCTACAGCCTATAAAGGAGATGCACAGCTCTGGTAATTATAGGCCCTACAGCCTATAAAGGAGATGCAGCTATGGTAATTATAGGCCCTACAGCCTATAAAGGAGATGCACAGCTCTGGTAATTATAGGCCCTACAGCCTATAAAGGAGATGCACAGCTTTGGTAATTATAGGCCCTACAGCCTATAAAGGAGATGCACAGCTCTGGTAATTATAGGCCTACAGCCTATAAAGGAGATGCACAGCTCTGGTAATTATAGGCCCCTACAGCCTATAAAGGAGATGCACAGCTTTGGTAATTATAGGCCCTACAGCCTATAAAGGAGATGCACAGCTTTGGTAATTATAGGCCCTACAGCCTATAAAGGAGATGCACAGCTCTGGTAATTATAGGCCCGACAGCCTATACGGGAGATGCTGGCTTTGGTAATTATGGGCCCTACAGCCTATAAAGGAGATGCACAGCTTTGGTAATTATAGGCCCTACAGCCTATAAAGGAGATGCACAGCTTTGGTAATTATAGGCCCTACAGCCTATAAAGGAGATGCACAGCTTTGGTAATTATAGGCCCTACAGCCTATAAAGGAGATGCACAGCTTTGGTAATTATAGGCCCTACAGCCTATAAAGGAGATGCACAGCTTTGGTAATTATAGGCCCTACAGCCTATAAAGGAGATGCACAGCTTTGGTAATTATAGGCCCTACAGCCTATAAAGGAGATGCACAGCTCTGGTAATTATAGGCCCTACAGCCTATAAAGGAGATGCACAGCTTTGGTAATTATAGGCCCTACAGCCTATAAAGGAGATGCACAGCTCTGGTAATTATAGGCCCTACAGCCTATAAAGGAGATGCACAGCTCTGGTAATTATAGGCCCTACAGCCTATAAAGGAGATGCACAGCTTTGGTAATTATAGGCCCTACAGCCTATAAAGGAGATGCACAGCTTTGGTAATTATAGGCCCTACAGCCTATAAAGGAGATGCACAGCTTTGGTAATTATAGGCCCTACAGCCTATAAAGGAGATGCACAGCTTTGGTAATTATAGGCCCTACAGCCTATAAAGGAGATGCACAGCTTTGGTAATTACCCCAAAAAAGTAACTGAGCAAATTTTTTAATGCTCTCTTGGTTGTAATGTGGTAATAATGGTACCAAACACCATGAGAAGTTATTCTGTCTGACATTTTTGAGAGATTGTAAATATATTTAGATTGTAAATTCAAATTTGAAATGGATCACCAGCCAGTGATCCATTTCCACATTAGAATGCATGATGATAAATATGAATACATATTAATATTCTCTTGTGAACAACAAAAGAAATAATTATTTTCACAGGTTCATTTATATACATATTTCTTCTTTCTTATAAAGTATGGATGCATTTACCAATCGTGTATACTCCGTGTAATTATACTGGTCACTTTGTCCTTTTTACTGCATGCAGACAATGAACCCCCAATTGTCACCTGTCCAAGCAATGTCCCATCTGTGTATGTGGCAATTGGAGTGGCGGATTCTGTGGTCACTTGGTCACCATTACCAACATCCAACGATGTCGTTGATGGTGTCATTACCACCATTGTTTGTGAGGACAGCCCAGGCAATGTCGTGATGTCAGGTGATAGTTTTGCAGTTGGCACAACAACAGTGACATGCAAGAGTTCTGATTCCGTACCAAATGAAGGAACATGCCAGTTTGATATCACTATATTAGGTATGTACATGTATAGTCTCTTATGCTTTTGGTTTACTTTTCTCTTTGTCATTTTTTTTCCTTCAAAGTTCTTATTAATTATCTCTGTTCATGACTTAAAATGTTTTGTTATCTTAGATTTGTGCATGTTGCATGAGCATTAATGATTAGATTGGATATTGTGAAAGGTCAACAGCATTCAATCTTTCAAGTATTTTAAATCCAGTGTCAATCTGTTATCTTCTTGGCTTTATTTGAAACTGTTTTTAAAAGATGTGCAAGAGTCACAGTAAAAATTTTCTGTAACATTGGTTTTTTTCTTAGATGTGTTGATAAGCGTAAATTTTACTCATATTCAAGTGTGTTCCAAAAGAATATTGTTCTAAAAAGCTACATTGCTACTCCACATTTGAATCTGAGATCTGACCAGATATTTTACACTTTGCTTTTAGCCTAAGCCAAATGTGCTGAAGATAGATTAGGAATTAGGACAAACATCAGGCAAAGACGATCTCACACAATGATCGTCTAAACATTTTTGGTGGACACACTGCTCATGAATAGTTAATGTTGTTGTTATTCTGTTTTATAGTGCATATTCTGATGAAGCCAAACTTACTGAAAATTGATAGTCACAGTAATGCACATGCATTGTTATTAAAAACGTTTGGACACATTCTGTTGTTTATGTGCCCATACAATACATCAAATATACGCACTCATTTAAATTACTTTCTGTTTCATCATTCTGTTTTGGGTGTCTGCTTTTTTATGACAAATTAAATAAGTTATTGTTTGTGTTAATTAATTATGGTTTTATCATGTTCTTTGGTAAATTTCCTGTTATTTGTGTTCTTCTCTCAGTCTGCTCCAAGAACTGTTTGAACGGAGGCACTCTGGACTTGATAAATTGCATTTGTAGCTGTACACAAGACTACAGTGGAGATACCTGCTCAGGTAAATCATGACTTATTCAATATAAACTGACTATTGAGAGATTTTTGGGTCGCAAGGTGGAAGAAGAATTACCAATCCTTTTTGTATTGTTCTTGTATCATGTGTTACAATGGACAAGGAAAAGTAAGTTGTCTGCTGTCACCTTTAGGAATAAATTGCTAGTGAAATGGGTGTTCGCCACAGAGGGATTTCAGAGTGTCATAGTTGAAATGGAAATTCAATCCTTTGAATCAAATAATCCACAAGGGGAAACTTGTATGTATGTATGTTCATAATTATATGTATGTCAAGTATAGGGGTTATAGAGCAGAAGATGTAGTTGTCTCCTTGTGTATACTCCCCAATGGTAATAAAGTAATAAATCAAACCAAACTGAACAGATATTTCATTAATTACACTAATTTACAAATTAAATGACCCATGGATACAAGTAACTGTCTCATTTTTGTGTTGATACTATATCAGTCTGTTCCTTGAGCTGCTTAAATGACGGGATTGTGGACTTACAGAGCTGCACTTGTAACTGTGCACGAAGTTGGACTACCACCTACTGCTCAGGTAAGACCACAAATATACGTACATGGCTCTTTAAAGTGTCATAACACTGTTGGTAATCTCAAAAAACATACATGATCATAGTTTTACAAAAAAAAACTACAATGATTTGAAATAGATGAGCCATCATTTTTTTTAATAATACTGTTTTTGGGTTCATCATTTTTAGCTTTCAGCCTTTTATATCATGTCATGTATGAGTCATTCTTGTATTTCTTATTCCTTATAGAATGTATTTTTTGTTAAAATTTCAGACAATGAATCTGTGTTTTTACTTAAGGAATTGTACAGTACTGTTTTGAATCTAATGTTAGAATATCATACAATTTTTTTTATTAACAAATTTAAGATGCATTGAGCCGAAACCTTCACAGGTTGTTTTGTAGTAAGCATTATGCTCAGAGAAGCAGTTTTGCCAACATTAATAATGTTGACCTTTTCTTCAAAAGTAAACTCAAAAATAGTTAAAAATAAATAAATAAATAATAAAAAACCTTGATAAGAAAAATGTACAAAACTAAAACACAAATGACACATTCTGTATTTGTTATTTTACTTAGTTTGTCCATTGAATTCTGGAAGTTGTTTGAATGGAGGAACATTTGATGAGTCAAACTGTGAGTGTGTGTGTCCCCGAGACCTGTCAGGTGTAAGATGTGAAGGTAAGAAATTTTCATAAAATAACAACCACTTTTGTTTTGGCTTTGGGGCTTTGAGCTGCGTCAAGCATTCTAATTTTGTCTACACATAATTAAAGTGCTTCACTGACCAATTAATGTAGCTGTACACAACGCACAATTCAGTCCACAATTCCAATCTCATTCACCGCTCACGTTCAACATGTAGACAGTACCTAGCTGTACACAACGCACAATTCAGTCCACAATTCCAATCTCATTCACCGCTCACGTTCAACATGTAGACAGTACCTAGCTGTACACAACGCACAATTCAGTCCACAATTCCAATCTGTGTACCACCTGGTGAATAAGATACGGCCGCTGTTCAGTACTCTTGTTTATATCAATCTACCCTGGATACACATAAATACCATAAGCCCTTTTCACACGAGGGAAATAAGCAGGGGGTCCATGGTCCTAAGAACACAACGTTGTCAAATACACTTTGTGTGAAATGTACCTCTGCTCTGCACAAACACAGGTCCGTAGTCTTTTCCTGACCACGGTCGAGACCAGCAACAAAAAACACACCGTTGTGAAAGTTCACCACGATAGGCCGTGTGAATGAACAAACCACACAGAGACCAAGGACTGTTGTTTCGTGAGAGCTACCACGCATGCGCGCAAGAAGAAAATTTCCCAGGATGCCTTTAAATCAAGATGGCGACGCCCGAACAGTTAATGATGATGCTTTTGTTGCTAAGTTTAATGTGTAGAAAACGTCAAAACAACAACGTTTTTAGAGAAATTTATGGCATAAACCAACACTATAGAAGGCGGACGATGTTCCACCGTCGAAGAATGCTCCGCTTTTGGGGTTTTTTCTTCGATGAAGTTTTGGATTTGCTCAAAAATTACCGATTCTATATCGTTTTTCGTCATGCTTTGCACTGAGCTGTGAGAGTGGTAGAGAGAGAGAGGACGGACGCTAACAATAAACATACAATACAATAGCGCGGGAAAATGAATGGTAATCAATACATGCAATAGCGATTCCACGCTAGCTGTGCGGATACCAGTTAACTGCACTATAAACAATGTTGACCTTTGACACCCCAAAAGACGAAGGCTATGTGACACGGGACGTTGGTTTCTTCGCCATGTGAAAGGTCGTATCCGAGTTTGACCAACGTCCGTGGTCAATACAACTGGCGCCCGAGACCAAGGACCCTAGTTTGCGTTTGTCGTGTGAAAAGGGCTTTAGTGTTTTAGGCTTTTAGACTGATTTAATAATCCTGTTATCTTTCTACAGTGGGTGACCCCTGCTTGGCAACACCAACCCCATGTAGTGGTGTCGGAGAGTGGTGCGCAACTAATACCTACGGATCAGCACTGGGTTACACATGTCAGTGCCGCCTCTTAAACAAGTACCAAAGATCTGGAGCATCGTGTGTGCGTAAGTGATGGATTTGTTTGTTTTCATTTTGGTTTTTTAAGACATGGTTTCCCATAGGGTGAATCCTGAAAAGATGGGGAAGATATAGATGGTTCATATGTATCTCCAAGTTTATGGTTTTATCTCCTAAAGAAGGGTTCGATTGACTTCATGTTAGAGGGCAAACAATGGCAAACAAATTTGTAAAATCATTTGGGGAGAGTTTTGAAATGTATTTTTATAAGTATTTTTATAATGATTTAAATTAATTAAGAAGTGTTGAAAATTAGGCAGAATGTCACAGCCAACCTCCTCCCACTGGTTATCAGTGAATAGAGTTCTGAAGAAGGGCACAATAGGGCATATTGTGGTGCCTAATTTAATTAGGATTCAGTTTGGGAAGTATCCTATTTATGGATCATGGGTCTTGGACTTTTATTTAATTGATCTTTCCAATGCTTCTCATTTCCAGTCGTTCCACGACAAATTACAGTTATCCTGCGTGTCCTTGGGGTGAATGGCACTGCAGTCGAATTCTTTCCCATTTATGTCAATCCAAGTGCTGCCTCCACAGCTGAATTCCTGGTGATAGTTGGTAAAGTGGTAAGGTCATTTATTCATTCATGCATGCTCTTTTTTGTCCAAATATCTCCAAATACATTATTTGCGATATGATAAGTATGTAGGAATTACAAGTACATGTAATGTAATTATTGATTAAAAGCACCATTCAACACTCTTAGTGAAATCTGAACTTTGACCCTACTGGTCATAGAGTACATAAAAGCTCGCTTTATATTACAAAAGACAAAATGTTGTTTGAGTGCATGCATCTGACACATGGTCTATCAACTTGTACATTCAGCTATAAAACAGTAAAAGTGTCTAAACCTTGTTAATAACAGCACTTGCATGTTACTATGGCAGAAAGGCGTCATTGTCACCTAGGGTACTCCCCAATGGTACCCAGGCAATCTCATTTCTGTGCAGGTTTGTGTACTTTTATGATTGCCTAGGTACCATTATAAGGCAGAAGGGGTCGTTGTCACCTAGGGTACCATTGGGGAGTACCCTGGGTTATCATTGGGGAGTACCCTGGGTACCATTGGGGAGTACCCTGGGTACCATTGGGGAGTACCCTGGGTACCATTGGGGAGTACCTTGGGTGACGATGACCCCTACAGCATTACTATGACATCTATTTTATTATTAATTTGGCTCAATTTCAATAAGCTTTATCATCCTGTTGTTTTGTCTTACTCCTTATTAGATCACACGCCACATTGAGAGGGATCCTACGACCCGTGAAGTGGTAACGGTTCTTGGGGTCTATTTGTTTGATGGAAGTATTATGACAACCCTTGTTCTATCACTTCCATACGATTCGGTTCTTACTCCTGCAATGGTCATGACTGTATTAAATAATGACATCATAACAGAGGGAGTACTTAATGATGGATCAACATACCTCAATGTGGACCCAGAAGTTAAAGCTATAGGTAAGATTTGATCACATCTTTCAGGGGTAGAAATTAACTGGAATATGGGAGCCAGCAGGACCAGTAACAACTGATTGTACAAGTCCTCATTAGTTTTAAGTAGCCCTTTGAAAAGGTCATTGAACTACAATGTAAAGAGCATGAATAAATTAAAACAAATCAGTTATTGTTCTAAATTCATGTGTAGTTTAATTTCTCAAAGCAGAGCTGTAAAATTAGTTCCACAATTCACAAACTCATTGTAACAAACTTATATCTGTCAACAATAATCATAGTAAATTTTTGTTTGAATGGTCGAGTTATTCTCATCCCAAAGGAAATCAACCTCTACATTAAACCAAACTCCCACTATTGGAGTGTATATATATATATATATATATATATATATATATATAGCCCTCTCATGTGGCGGTGACTACAGCTGATACTTTGGCTTACTTCATATCTCTACATTCTCATTGACAGAGTCAACTACTGAGTGCCCAGCAGACTATTGCCAGAACGGAGGAGTATGCAGTACCTCAGGACGGTATCCACGAATTGTATTCAGTTGCAGGTAATGTGTTGGCCCATAATGTGCTTATATAAGGAGGTTTGCTTATGCCAGCCTCCGATTAAACAGATGAACCATTTTATCACATGATTGATATGCATAATTAATGTGCCTATTATGTGGTTTGGATCCTCATTCCAATCTCCATGCCTGCCTCAAAAAGATGAACCATTTTGGTGCATGATTTATATGCAGTATTGTTTGCTTAAAGCGCCTCAACAATGGACCTTCTCTGCACTGACAGACCCAAGGACACACTGCAAAACTTTTCTTTGCTGCATGCTGCACTGCGTGACATTTCAGCAGGCAATGTTCTTATTTTGTGATCTTAATTAAAATCTTAATCACCATAAATTTTACAGTACTTTTTGTAATGTGGAGACACACGCTGTTGCCTGCTATGAAATTCCTGGTACCCTGAATGCTTTCCAATTCTTAACACATGACATGGAGTTTTGATTTTGTTGTTTAATTGCAGTTGTCCAGCTGGATTTACTGGACTCTACTGTGGAACCCCAATAATAGTGGTCACCACAGTAGAACCACCTGTTGTAGGTAAGTACTGTCTGTTTCTACTTTTTGCTTGAATTTACCTGTATGCATGAGAAAAGAAGGTACTGGACAAAATTTAAAGAGGTCTCTAAGCAGTGCAAGGTCACTGTGTACATTGTGTACAATGTGGAATTAAATTCTGGAACAGTCTGGCTGATGATGTCAAACAGTCTCGCTCTCTTAAAACGTTTACAAAAAAACTTAAATTTAAGTTGCATGCTCAATGATGCTATTTAATTGACTTGGTCTGATCTCCTGCCAATGTTATTGCTGAATGTAGTCTTCTGTATTTGTCCAGTAACTTTGTCATTTTGTAATTAAGGGGAGGGGTGGGGGTAAGGGGAGGGGTGGGTGTAGGGAAAGGAATAAAAGCCCCGGCTTCTTCTTTTCCTCAATGTTGACAAGCTTTTCTCTCATAATTAGTCTTTTCATGTTACTAATTTTGTCTTTGCATATTGTAGGACCTCTTGATATTGTGTAATTATTTGTAACAACATTCTTGTTGTCAACATTGGAATATATGTTAATAAATGAAAATGAAAATGAAAACAAATTGGTACTTTAACACTTTCATTACCATTGGCGACTTTAGTCAACAACACACATACCCCTGTTGCTTAACCATTGGCGACTTTAGTCAATAACACACATACCCCTGTTGCTTAACCATTGGCAACTTTAGTCAATAACACACATACCCCTGTTGCTTAACCATTGGCGACTTTAGTCAACAACACACATACCCCTGTTGCTTAACCATTGGCAACTTTAGTCAATAACACACATACCCCTGTTGCTTAACCATTGGCGACTTTAGTCAACAACACACATACCCCTGTTGCTTAACCATTGGCAACTTTAGTCAATAACACACATACCCCTGTTGCTTAACCATTGGCAACTTTAGTCAACAACACACATACCCCTGTTGCTTAACCATTGGCAACTTTAGTCAACAACACACATACCCCTGTTGCTTAACCATTGGCAACTTCAGTCAACAACACACATACCCCTGTTGCTTAACCATTGGCGACTTTAGTCAATAACACACATACCCCTGTTGCTTAACCATTGGCAACTTCAGTCAACAACACACATACCCCTGTTGCTTAACCATTGGTAACTTTAGTCAACAACACACATACCCCTGTTGCTTAACCATTGGCAACTTTAGTCAACAACACACATACCCCTGTTGCTTAACCATTGGCAACTTTAGTCAACAACACACATACCCCTGTTGCTTAACCATTGGCAACTTTAGTCAATAACACATACCCCTGTTGTTAACCATTGGCGACTTTAGTCAACAACACATACCCCTGTTGCTTAACCATTGGCAACTTTAGTCAATAACACACATACCCCTGTTGCTTAACCATTGGCAACTTCAGTCAACACACACATACCCTGTTGCTTAACCATTGGCAACTTTAGTCAATAACACACATACCCCTGTTGCTTAACCATTGGCGACTTTAGTCAACAACACACATACCCCTGTTGCTTAACCATTGGCAACTTTAGTCAATAACACACATACCCCTGTTGCTTAACCATTGGCAACTTCAGTCAACAACACACATACCCCTGTTGCTTAACCATTGGCAACTTCAGTCAACAACACACATACCCCTGTTGCTTAACCATTGGCAACTTTAGTCAACAACACACATACCCCTGTTGCTTAACCATTGGCAACTTCAGTCAACAACACACATACCCTGTTGTAACCATTGGCAACTTTAGTCAATAACACACATACCCCTGTTGCTTAACCATTGGCAACTTTAGTCAATAACACACATACCCCTGTTGCTTAACCATTGGCAACTTTAGTCAATAACACACATACCCCTGTTGCTTAACCATTGGCAACTTTAGTCAATAACACACATACCCCTGTTGCTTAACCATTGGCAACTTTAGTCAATAACACACATACCCCTGTTGCTTAACCATTGGCAACTTCAGTCAACAACACACATACCCCTGTTGCTTAACCATTGGCAACTTTAGTCAATAACACACATACCCCTGTTGCTTAACCATTGGCAACTTTAGTCAATAACACACATACCCCTGTTGCTTAACCATTGGCAACTTTAGTCAATAACACACATACCCCTGTTGCTTAACCATTGGCAACTTCAGTCAACAACACACATACCCCTGTTGCTTAACCATTGGCAACTTTAGTCAATAACACACATACCCCTGTTGCTTAACCATTGGCAACTTTAGTCAACAACACACATACCCCTGTTGCTTAACCATTGGCAACTTCAGTCAACAACACACATACCCCTGTTGCTTAACCATTGGCAACTTTAGTCAACAACACACATACCCCTGTTGCTTAACCATTGGCAACTTCAGTCAACAACACACATACCCCTGTTGCTTAACCATTGGCAACTTTAGTCAATAACACACATACCCCTGTTGCTTAACCATTGGCAACTTTAGTCAATAACACACATACCCCTGTTGCTTAACCATTGGCAACTTTAGTCAACAACACACATACCCCTGTTGCTTAACCATTGGCAACTTTAGTCAACAACACACATACCCCTGTTGCTTAACCATTGGCAACTTTAGTCAACAACACACATACCCCTGTTGCTTAACCATTGGCAACTTCAGTCAACAACACACATACCCCTGTTGCTTAACCATTGGCAACTTCAGTCAACAACACACATACCCCTGTTGCTTAACCATTGGCAACTTTAGTCAATAACACACATACCCCTGTTGCTTAACCATTGGCAACTTTAGTCAACAACACACATACCCCTGTTGCTTAACCATTGGCGACTTTAGTCAACAACACACATACCCCTGTTGCTTAACCATTGGCAACTTCAGTCAACAACACACATACCCCTGTTGCTTAACCATTGGCAACTTTAGTCAACAACACACATACCCCTGTTGCTTAACCATTGGCAACTTCAGTCAACAACACACATACCCCTGTTGCTTAACCATTGGCAACTTTAGTCAACAACACACATACCCCTGTTGCTTAACCATTGGCAACTTTAGTCAACAACACACATATCCCTGTTGCTTAACCATTGGCGACTTTAGTCAACAACACACATACCCCTGTTGCTTAACCATTGGCAACTTCAGTCGACCAAGGTCACCACACACACACAGCACTTAATTGGAGTATCATGACCAGCTTTTAAAACAGAGCTGTATTTTTTTCATTCTTTGCAGTCCATACCCATGCTATATATGGTTGGAAAGACTAATCCCTTATCTTTCTAATGGTATAGACCAACCTACATGTTGCTATTATAGAAATCAGACATAATACAAGTCAATTCTTTCAATGGCCATTTGTGCTATGGAACGCCATACACTTGTGCACAAAATGCTCTCTGTGTTTGTGAAACAAGGTCAGGGCAAGTAAAATAGATAACCCGATCATTTTATATGCAATGCCAATGATTTTGATATCATATGAAAGGGAATTTTGTGAGCAACAATCATTTCATTGAATATATCTTTTTCAAACAAATTATTCATGATGAAAAATGAGTTTAGAAAATGTGCCTGTAAATGGATGCATACTGTTGTGCAATAATGTGTGAATTCATGCATGACTCATGCAGGGAATTCGGTAACCAGTGGGACATCCTGTTGAATTGATGCATGACTGGGCAGGGAATTCGGTAATGAAAGGGTTAAAGGGACAGTATATTCACGATCAACAGGGCATGGAATCGGAGTGCTTGTATTAGATTAACTCAGTGACAGAAAATAATGCCCAACATGATAAGGTCTTATTACTGTAGCTGCTGCATAAATGAGCCAGTAATTTTCAGTCACTGTGTTAATCTTAAACTAGGACACTGATTCCATGCCCTGCTGAAAGTCTACTATGATCGAGACGATATTGTCCATTTAATAGTGTCTCAAAACTTGGAATATGCTTGTTCAATTTGGAACGTTCCTATTGGGAACTCAGTGTGTTCTCGAAGAAACATTATGCATAAATGAATGTCTTCATATGATGAAAATAATACTAAACATCATGTGTATTACGTGTCATTGATCATACATGTACAGCAAAACGCACACATGTGCTTGGGCATTTTCCTTGGTTTTTCTTAGATTTGGAAGTGTATAACAAGGGACTGATTGGCCATCACTTATGAATGGCGATAGTTCATTGAAGTTGTGGAGTTACTTCATATCAATGTATGTCTGTAAATGTCTATGAACTAACACTGCCTCTATGTTACGTTATTACAGTGGGTCAGTTGTCAACATTAGCTATTGTGCTCATTGTGGCGGGCATTTTAGCCGTACTCCTTGCCATGCTAGCTTGTTGCATGTGCTGTTGCATTTTGGGACGCAGAAGGTATGAGGAGGGTGAGAAATACGCCAATTGGAGACAATATGCCAGAAACGATCGTCCGATATTCATTAATGGGTCAGATATGGAAATGGAGGACAGAAGGATGGGTAGTCTCGCCCAGGTTTTGGCTCGATCTCCCTACATGCAACAGGTTGGTTATTGTCAAGTGTCAAAATTATAAAATGTATGATGAGCAATCATACCATGTGAGTTCCTTACAAGTGAGAATTGTTATCAAAATGTACAGGTTGGTTATTTTCAAGTGTTCTAATAGTAATACTAATGATGAATATATCATAATATTAATATTTTTAAGGGCCTGTAGTCTTCATAAAATGTGATGAAAACACAGCGTGTTGATGCATTTACAATATTTCCATTTTTTGCTCGCATTCCAAATGTTTGGGGGATCATTTTTGTTCAATTTTACCAATAAATAACATTGACAAAATAATTACATTGACAAAATAACAGCCAAAGACGTAAGAAAAGCTACCAAAACTAGAACTGACAAAACCTTGTTTTCCATCCTTGTTCAGAGTGCACAGACTGGTGGGTTTGTGAGACCCTATATTGCATCGGGTTTGGAGGCTGTGCACTATGACAACGAATGGGTAAGTATGAGTTTACTCAACAGGTTTACATTAATTATTCCTAGATAATTCTCCCCCCTTTTCACCCTGTAGCCATCTTACAAGGTTTAATATCACTGGGAGTGCAACTGGCTCCTAAAAGGTACTTGACCAAACAAATGTCAGGGCTCATACCCCTTCACAAACACTCAATCATGTGCCCCCCCCCCACTCAACATCTCTAACCTTAACACCCTTTTTGATGAATTATTACAACAAAAATCTTTTTGTAGACAAATTACAGCCCATGGGCGCCTGCTGTCATAGGATTGTAAACATTTGCATGCCAACACAAAAAATGTTAGCTTAAAGGGACAATATTGTCACAATCAACAGGGCATGGAATCAGATTGCTAGTTTTAGATTAACTCAATGACTAAAAATAAGACCCCACATGATAAGGTCATATTACCGTTGCTGCTGCATAAATGAACCAGTAGTTTTCAGTCACTGTTGATAGGTTGATAAAATTCTTGCGTCGGGTGATAACCAATTGGTGTAGGGCAAAAATTAAATCAGATCAATCATTATGTTCATCTTAAACTAGGACACCAATTCCATGCCCTGTTGATAGTCTGCTCTGATCGTGATGATACTGTCCGTTTAAGCTGAATAAATCAAATAAGCCACAAAGGAAACAGACTAGATACATAAATACATTGTATAAAGTTAACAAAGGAAAATTTAATAGAGCGGGATTTGAACCTGCAATGTACGGGTTAATGTGTCTGTGCTCTACCAAGTGATCCAGCCATCTAGCCTGGTATTGGTGGTCTCCTATTTTGTCAACATCTTTGTTTGGGGTGGCGCTAGTCAGAATTCATTAAACCAAATATAGGAATAAATGTTGATACCTGAAATCCTTTGAAAATAAATCACTTGAAAAAATATCAATGGGTATATACACACTGTAACCCTACCAGTAGCCCTGTACTTCAGGTTGATATAACATATACTACTCACTAGCATAAAAAAGGTCAAAGAAATGCCCCGAGGGTAGGGGTGGGGTGGTTGTGGGTGTGTGTGTGTGTGTGTGTGTGTGTTGTAGGAAAGAGATGCATTCCCATATGTAGAACTTCCACTAGTGTCTCTGTTTTTTCTGTGTATTACCAACACAAATCCACCCGGCAAATATTCACCGAGTATGGATGTGTATCGGTTCCTTACAAAATGTGTCTCAAAATTGTAAGGAGACCATTTTTTTTATTGTCACCATTTATATTTTATTTACAGGTCAATGAAGAAGACCCTGCACCTACTCTGGTCGCACGGAATCCATTTCATTCTTAAACAAAGTATTAACTCCCCATATGCATCGACTCTGATATCCTGAAATATGTATAGATCTCATATATATTACATGTCATAACTAATATACTAATGCTATTTTTTCTAGGTATATTTAAATATATTTTGTGTTTCTTACTTATCTTACTTATCCAACTCTGTTGAGGGCAGGACTTCAGTGATATTTTTGTTTCACTTGATGAAAAACTTTGAATATGTGAAACTTTTTTTAAGAATATTTGTTTACCATGAATTTTTACTTATCAAATTCTAAGGGGAAACAGGATTCAATTTAAGTAAATACACTTAGTGATGCCTGCTTTAGGAGGTACCTTTCCCAATGAATCCTAACAATTCATGGCTTGAACTAATACACTGCATGAACATCACTTCATGTGAAAAGCTTCATACTATGGAATTGGCTGAAAATGGTTCACAGCGTTTACACCAAGAAACCTTCACTTTTAAAACCAAACACATTTTGGGAGGGCCTGCGCATGCTGGTCAATATTCTCAACAAAAGTCAAGGAAGATGAATATAAAAATGACATCAGGTAATGTTATAATGCTGATATCTAACTGAGCCAAACTTAATGAAACTGGATCATAGTAACACACGTACACTTTTATTATGAAAAATGTGAGAACAATGTGGACACATCTGGCCTCGTGGCTCATGTACTGGATCAGGACTCATTTTGGAGTGAAGGCATAAGGCGTACGCACTCACAGAACCTTCTTTGTTTTGTCATTCGGAATAAGCACTAATATAATAATCATTCAATATTATGATGGATGGAATCAAATGGAAGACAAACAAATTCCAAACCTAGTAATTTAATTTTAAATGTTAGGCCTCTGAATGGGCCAACATGGACTCAAAATAAAATTCAAAAAATAAATAAAACAATGTGTACACTCCCTTGACCCATCGAAGAAAACTGTGACAAAGCCAAGCTGTGAATATTATAAAACATACACAACAAAGTCACATGCCAAGAGAGCTTGTCATATTTAAACAGGCAATGCCCAAACGGCCATTCAACAAATGTGATTGGTGAGAGAACTTGATTGACAGCTGGTCAATTGGTCAGTTATCCCATTGTACATGTCTTAGATAAATTGATAATAACCGTTGTTGATGCAGAGGTGTTTAACAAATATTTAAAGATACTTTTCACAAATATTTTGATGGCATGTGCATACCTTGGCGACTCCTAGAATTGCGAAATAATTATCAAACGAAAGTTAACTCAATTTATGGTCACATCGGGGTCACTTTTATGCTCCTGGTAACCATTTCTGTTTTAAAAAGCTAGGTCGGATGAGTTTTTTGTGTACACTGGATTGATACTTTCACTTTTTAGCAGCTGGTATTCAGTGTCATTTAACAAGTTCACTTAAAATGTATCAGATGTTTATCTATGTTAACCTTCATCTATTCAAAGGCAACAGAGTTGGAAAGTTCTCTTTATTATTGCTTACACATAACCTGAATCCTTCCTAACTCCCTAGGCCCATTTGCTTACACATAACCTGAATCCTTCAAAATCCTTCAGTAGTGAAGCAAGCACATGACATGTATGCACATATGTGTTTCTAATCTGTGATACATGTACATGGCCAGGGACCCTCCCTGCATGCATGGAGCAATAAACAGTGTCCACTGACCCAAGCACTGACCTTGCAATCACTACAACAAACATGGATATGCATGTAGTATGGAAAGGCAAGTATGCCTAATAACTTCAATCCGCCAAAATCCTTCACTTTAGCAAAGAGCATGTAACATGTAACCTCAATCCTTCACAATCCTTCACTTTAGCAAAGAGGATTTTGGAGGATTTGGGAAGGTTAGGGTTAAAGTAACATTTTTAAAAACGTTATATATATTTTTTTAGTTTAATGTGTAGAATATTTGGCTAGATTCATGGGTGGATCAGCTAGGATTATAAACCACCACAATCTATAAGCTGAACTGGCTTCTTACTAAACGCACTGACTACGTCTGTCTCTCATACCCTTATGTTTCTGTCTAATCATCCCAAGATATGGGACATCATTGCAATAAACCACCACAATCTATAAGCTGAACTGACCATCTTACTAAACGCACTGGCTACGTCTGTCTCTCATACCCTTCTGTCTCTGTCTAGTCTTAAGCTATGGGACATCATTGATTGTTTGATCCATTGGGATGATGGACTAGAAAACTGGCAGTAATTGCGCTTACATGGGGATTGGTAGGAGGCTCAAGAACAATATCAAGTTGTCATTTAGAGTAACAAACTGTCTATAAACCCCCGGAGTTACAGTGCCTTCTGTGCTGTAAAACAGGCAACGCTGCACTTGATCTATTGCACTTGATTAAATATTGTTACAATACTTCCCATCATGATTAGCTTTGAATGCAACATGGATGTATCCCCAAAATTACAAAAAAATAAAAGTTAGTGTAACTTAATCTTTCCATGGCAATAATTAATATAGATGTTTTTAGTAAAATATTACTGTCAATATTACTAAACAATATTACTGTCGTGACTAGATTTGTTTAATGAATTTCTATTGTACTCTGGGTATTGGGGTCATTTTTAAAAATGTTAAAAGTTTTATACGTTAACCCAGATTTATTATCAGTAATCTTGATTATCAATAAAGACAATATACACTGAAGTACCTTAATATGTATACAATATACACGCCAGTGGCATAGCCTGGGTGGGGGGGGGGGGCAGGGTAACGGTTGGCCCCACTTGTTGGCAATATAAGTGGCTGTACGAAAAATATGGCCATGGATCTCCAAGTACGTAAGACGTACACGTTGAGAAACCCTAACGACGACGAATATAAATGTCTGTCGGTAAATTCACAAACGAGTTGGCATTTCTAATCATATTTGTCTGATAAGCAGTGACGTATAAAGAAATTGTTTTAAGTGGTGTTTGAGGAGGTGGAAATAACACCCCCCCCCAAAAAAAAAAAGAAATGTCCCCCTCCACTCTGATAATCTCTGATGATAAATGGCTACGCCACTGACTGAAGTATCTTAATATGTAGCTGATAGCATTGCCAATAACTGATACATAACAATTATAATGTATTACTATAATAAATTATTAAGCACAATTTCTAAGAGATGTTCCATTGTATTTTTAAATCGTTTTTTAGGCAATGTCAGAATGTATTCTTAAAGGGAGAGTACAACATTAGTACAAAATGACTGAATTATATTATAGAATGCTAATAACATATAATGTGAAGTTGGTGAATCTACCAATCAGCCGTAAAACAATTATTAAGTGTTCTTAATTCAGACAAACACAAATAGGCACATTTACAAAAAGTTGCCAATAACAAGTGTTTTAACACTTTTTCATGACTTAGATATACTCCGCATTAAGCTGAAACTTTTGAGATATATATTGATTCATAGAAAGAAAATAAGCATACCTATGGATGCAGTGTTGTCAACATCACCAATGTTGTACCTTCCCTTTATACCTCAGGGGATACAAAAAAGCATGAATCATTATTCTTAATAATGGTTTATAAAACAAAAAATGTGATGGCATTAGAGGTCACGATGTATACTGAACAGCAATTTCAACAGTCACTTTCAGCTCACAAATTTAAAGCATTTTTCATTAAATGAGTGATTAGAATCAAAATGGTTTGTCTTCTGTTTGAAAACTTGACAAAACCTCGGACTTGCGTTTCTTTTGCTGTCCTCGGACTTGCGTTTCTTTTGCTGTTCAGTATATAATCTTCCAATATGGCCACTGCTTGCTACCATGCTATTCATATGCTGTGTACGCATGTACATCTACATTTTCCTGGTGACGTTGATATATGTGGCAGCAAGGTGAATTGAAGTCTTGTTTGCCATGAGTGGGTCGCATTGTCATATTTCAAAGGTAAACCGTCATAAGCTGGATGTTGAATGAATATATTGTAGGCCCTAAAGCAAACATTATTGTGAAAGTTCATGAAATACTTGCGCACTCATTTTGTGACCGAAGATGAAGAGGCCTGAATCAAAATACATTTGTGCACGTAACTGACTGAAAACACAATTTTATGGGTGAGTGACACTGGTATATTCATGCATAGGGGGCCTATAATAACATTGAAATGTTGTGAGCAAGTTTGGAAAATTTAGGAAATTTTGAGACATTGTTAAATTTGTTTTGTCCATTTTTGAATAGTTCAAAAGAAATGTGGCCTGTCAGTAAAGTTAAGAGCGTCCTATGAGTTTGTTCAATAATTGTTACTTGGCCCAGAAAAAAGGGGATCCTACGGACCATTCCCTCAGGACAAGTGGGACGTCTATAACCCATGCTGGATTAATTATACACCATGTGACCTGCACATATTATTTCCTACACATAATATGCATCACGCAGTACCATTGGAGGATATATGGTTTTAATGTTATAATAGTAAAAACAGACAGGTAGTTGCTGTGTGCACTTTTATCACATAACTAAGCCAGTCACACCAAATGCAACAAATGTTGTCAAGGACGGAAGTACAGATCTAACAGTTATTTAAATCTTCCCTTTCTAGGGCGAGACAACAGTGGGTACGAGGTATACAGAAACTGCGCAAATAGCCCTGGGGACGAGGTAGAGCTGAGGTGGATTTATGGTAATATAATTCCATTCTTGAAAGCACATAAGGGCAAGGCCCAAAAAGTCTCCGGTTTCTGGTCATAGGTCGTCTTCAAAATCGGTGCAATGACTCGCCATATTTTGGGGGAGGGGTAATGGTGGCTAAGAGAGGCCTCACTAATCAGGAAAAGTTCATACCCATATGTTAAAAAGTCATTTAAAACACAGCGTGGAAGAATTCCAATCCATCCAGCATTTCTGGCTGCAATTGGACATCGTTTCATAGCAAAAAAAATAAATTAAAAAAAAAACCTAAAAATTTCCACGCGCAGAAACCAGAGACTTTTTTGGGGCCTAAGCTAGTGTTGTGCAAGATTAAGCTATTAATTCAGTTGTGAGTGCCATCAATTCAATGGATTGAGTTCAAGCGAAGAACAAGGATTCAACTTTGTATGCCACGGAAGTTTCAAAAATAGAATATTATGTATTGATAAAGAAATAATATTTGCATGGAATGTAGCTTTATGATATGAAAGTTCAGGGTAGAATGAGAAAAACTGCTATTGTTGAGAGTCAATCCGTGTGCCGATATTATGATGGAAATGTTTAACAGTCACGTATGCCAAATTATTTGGTTAGGGCCTAAACAGAATAGCTCGAGCAACCTCTGCCGCTGCTAAACTTGCATTAACAGTTATTTCTCACAGTTCGAATTGTTGACAAATAGTCAAATTCATTATTAATTTGCGCATGGATTAGTACATACAGTCTGTTGGGAAGCAGAATTGGGCGTTGTAGGTTATGTACGCAGTCGGGTGAGAAGTACTCCTTTCAGTAACGAATATTAAAATGCTCAAGCGTACGACGAAACATAAAACCAATTGTTAAGCTATGTATGTTTACTTCCTCCGCTGTTGTGCAACCAAGAAGGTCATGTTCACCCATGATTACATGTCAGACTTTTGTGTTGAGATGAAACCGTTGAGTGCAATTCTCATTACCTTCTTGAAATAAACGAATTTTTTAAACTGACCAAAAACGAGACTTCCGGCATCATCTGATGTAAGTTCACGAATTATAATATGAAAGACCATTTTTACCTACCAACCTACCAACCAACAAACAAAACCAACCAACCGACCCACCCACCCATCATTTCCTGATTGGGGTGGGGGGGGGGGGGGGTTATGACACCGTATTTCACTGTCCCCCTCACTAACCATTGATGAAAATGGTTCAATTTTTAACACTATAGCCGTGCAGCTCTTGTTAAAATCGAGGGAAAGTGCACGCGGCATCAAACCGAATCGGCTGTTTTGCAAGCTCGGACAATGACGGATGAATCAAAAGGTGATCCTGGACTCCTACATTGCCCACTTTTGGAAGTCCCTTTCATACCAAATACATCCGAACACAGTTCTGACGATTACCGAAACAAGCCACATTTTCAGGTGTACGGATCGGTTGAAATTATGCCTAACATCCAGACCTTATATTTCAAGTTTTCGCAATTTTTCGAACTGATCGTGCTACACGAATACTTATAAATATCTTTTGTACGTTTTCACAAAATTTAAGATCCAGAATTAATTGGGATCACCTTTTATTTGTGGGACACCGTTTTGATTTTGCCGGTGGTGTTGCTGATATTAAGCCGGGAATTTGACAGAAGATTTAAATTTTCCCTTTGTAGGGCGAGACACAACAGTGGGTACGAGGTATACAGAAACTGCGCAAATAGCCCTGGGGACGAGGTAGAGCTGAGGTGGATTCGTGGTAATATAATTATATTCTTGAAAGCACATAAGGGCAAGGCCCAAAAAGTCTCCGGTTTCTGGTCATAGGTCGTCTTCAAAATTGGTGCAGTGACTCGCCATTTTTGGGGGAGGGGTAATGGTGGCTAAGATAGGCCTCACTAATCAGGAAAAGTTCATACCCATATGTTAAAAAGTCATTTAAAACACAGCGTGGAAGAATTCCAATCGATCCAGCATTTCTGGCTGCAATTGGACATCGTTTCATAGCACACCAAAAAAAAACTTAAAAAAACTAAAAAATTAAAAATTTCCACGCGCAGAAACCAGAGACTTTTTTGGGGCCTAAGCTAGTGTTGTGCAAGATTAAGCTATTATTCAGTTGTGAGTGCCATCAATTCAGTGGATTGGGTTCAAGCGAAGAACAAGGATTCAAGTTTGTACGACACGGAAGTTTCACTAGAATATTATGTATTGATAAAGAAATAATATTTGCATGGAATGGGAATGTAGCTTCATGAAAGGTCAAGGTAGAATGAGGAAAACTGCTATTGTGAGAGTCAATCCGTGTGCCGATATTATGATAGAAATGTTTAACAGTCACGCAAATTATTTGCTTATAGGGCCTACACTGAATAGTTCGAGCAACCTCCGCGGCTCCGCCACTGCTAAAACTTGCATTAACAGTTATTTCTCACAATTCACAGTTGAAAATAATTCCATGAAGTTTTGACAAATCGTATTTTGGCGACCGACCGACGTACCTACCTCATGGGCGGATCCAGAACATTTTTAGGGGGGACTGATAATCAAAAACAATTATTTTTCAGTACTACAAAAATTACAATGAAATAATCAAAGGGAGAGAAAAACAAAGCACACTGTGCGTTCTCCCCTCCCCTCCCCCTCTCTCTCGCTCTCGCTTTCTCTTTTTGTTTTATTTTTTAAATTATTTTTTACGATTTTGGGGGGGCTACAGCCCCCTTAGCCCCCCCCCCCCTGGATCCGCCAATGTACCTACCTATCAACCAACCAACCAACCGACCAACTGACCATCATTTACTGATCAATCTTACTGTCCAATAATCCAACCAACTAACAGACTAACTTAATACTAAATAACCATCCGATCAACCGACCAACCCACCAAACGATCAACAAACCAACCATCCAACCGACCAACCGATCGAATAAACAACCGACCAACTGACCATGGAGGAACCTCTTTCTTCCTCCATGAACTGACCCACCTACCATTTCCTGATCGGGGGAAGCGGGGGTATGTCACAGTATTTTAGTGTCCCCATCACTTGTTGATGGACCAGAAAGTAAATTAAAATATATCGGCCTATCCTGACTACTGAGGAGTAGGTTATTGTTGGGATATCTACACAAGAATCGACTACCCTATTTCCCCATCCATGGGCATCGATCGTCTTTGGCTTGAGGCACCTGCATTCCACCATATTTTAGAGTGGGTAATTATATCAATAACACTGGTCTACAGCCAAAATGCTTCCGAAACAAATGAAGTCAAACTTGACTAATTATGGGTCACTGAGAATGGAAATGATGCTTAAAATTGTTGATTGGCTCTAGTTTTCAAGATCTACATGTACATGTGTACACGTATGGGAATAGCGTATGATAATTCATGATTAAAAATATGCTATGTACACCATATACATAGTACGTAAAATGTAAAAACTTAAATATCTTGGAAACAGTAGCCAATCAGCAATTTTAATTGTCATATTTGAATTCAGCACATCAAAATCCATAATAAATAGCACATCTCCGAAGCAGACAACTTTAAAAAAATTGTTGACCAGTGTAATTTGTCCCCTCACTAATTTGATGGCCCATAAATTTCGATTGATAACAATAACGCTCTAAATAATTATGTAAGGCGTGCAGGGGAAGCAGCGGCGTAGCCACGGGGTGAGGGCCTGGGGTGGGCACGTCCCCCCACAAATTTCCAGTGCCCCCCAGTGCCCCAAAAAACAGAAAAGAAAAGGGGAAAAACCCATAACCCCTGGGTCCCCCACTGAAAAGCAATATCCCCCCCCCCCCCCCTGCCACTGAAAAAGTCCTGGCTACGCCGCTGAGGGGAAGGTGGTCCCTTTCGCCGCTTCTCACAAATACAAATTGGCGCACCTGGAAAGGTTTTCTGTTGCGCTTGTGGCAAGCTGCCAGAATTGGGCGTTGTAGGTTATGTGCGCAGTCGGGTGAGAAGTACTCCTTTCAGTTACGAATAATAATATGCTTAAAGCGTACGACGAAACATAAAACCAATTGTTAAGCTATGTAGCTTAAGTTTACTTCCTCCGCTGTGGGTTTGTTGTTTGTATATGTACATGAAGGTCATGTTGCCCCATCACGTCATACGTTTGTATTGAGATGAAACCGTTGAGTGCAATTCTCATTACCTTCTTCAAATAAACGGTTTTTAACTGACTTTAGGCGTCATCTGATGTAAGTTCACAAATTATAATATGAAATACCCTTTTTCCTGAATATGCGGATCCATGGTGACATAAATGGGGGAATACGGCAAACAAGGGGCGGGGTGGGCCAACAAGAGGGGGCGGGCACACAACCACACTCAAATTTACATTTATTGTGTTACAAAGAAGGCACGTGACCCATGACCCCAGTAATCCACCACAGTTTATAAATTTACACATAACATTTGCACTCATTATACGCTTCTCTGAAAGGCCAGTGATTCAGCATATGTATCTAATTTCAAAATTAAATGTCTTAACTTAAATCATTTACATATAGAAATAAGCTAACACAAACCCCTAACCAAAATAACATTATACTGAAGACGAAGAATGCAAACACCCACTGATTAGATAACAACTTATAAATGTCTAAACTCTAAAAATACGAGATGATGTCCGTTCAATCTTTGTTGGTACTTTTTACATCTATTTGACTCATCATTGACACATTGAGGCTGGAAGAAAACCAGGCTATTCACTTCAAGATGAGACCTATGTATTGAGAATCAACGCTGTTGGATCTACAACTAATCGTATCTGCGCACAGGGAATCCGATACAGATTATTACAGCATAATAATATACAGTAATATGTATAACTAGATATAAGTTTTTGTCACAACAAAAACAAGGTGTTCGGTTGAAGTTAAAATGGTTACGTCATCAATTCGAAGTGTTGGAGAAGTCAAATGTTAACGTCTGTTGAAGTTCTCGCGAGAAGTTTATTTGAATACAATACAATACTGAATTTAGAAATTATTTTAATATTAAACTTTGACTTCCGGTTTGGACAGGAAGTAAGGTCAAATTGGGGTCACCTTTGTGTAAATACTTTTGACAATTAACAATCTGTACAATGGTACAAAAATGTCAATTTACCTCCTGTGGTTGTTGAGATATTATTTTTTTAAATATTAAATTTTGACTTCCGGTTTGGACAGGAAGTAAGGTCAAATTGGGGTCACCTTTGTGTAAATATTTTTCGACAATTAACAATCTGTATAATGGTACAAAAATTGTGAATTTACCTCTTGTGGTTGTTGAGATATGATTTTTTTAAATGTTAAACTTTGACTTCCGGTTTGGACAGGAAGTAAGGTCAAATTGGGGTCACCTTTATGTAAATATTTTTCGACAATTAACAATCTGTATAATGGTACAAAAATTATGAATTTACCTCTTGTGGTTGTTGAGATATTATTTTTTTTAAATATTAAACTTTGACTTCCGGTTTGGACAGGAAGTAAGGTCAAATTGGGGTCACCTTTTTGTAAATATTTTTCGACAAATAACGATCTGTACAATGGTACAAAAATTGTGAATTTACCTCTTGTGGTTGTTGAGATATGATTTGTTTTTAATGTTAAACTTTGACTTCCGGTTTGGACAGGAAGTAAGGTCAAATTGGGGTCATTATTTTGTAAATATTTTTCGACAATTAACAATCTATACAATAGTGCAAAAAATGTCCATTTACCTGTTGTGGTTGTTGAGATATGATTTTTTTAAATATTAAACTTTGACTTCCGGTTTGGACAGGAAGTAAGGTCAACTCGGGGTCACTCACAACTGGAGTTTCATCTACTTGTTAAGTTCTAAGTACATGCCAAGTTTCAAGTTCATGTGAAGTTTGCAAGTATGTTTTTGTTTGCGGACAAGATGGGGGAGAAGCAGAAGAAGAAGTAAAAAAAAAAAAAAAAAAAAAAACCGAACAAAAACAATAGGTGTTTCGGGTACATACCCGAACACCTAATTATGTACATTGTACCATGGAGGAAGTAAATTGTAGTTGTATTATACCTAGCGTACACAGATCATTCGCATGTGATTGGTGAAACACACATCACGTGTCTTCTTCAAATAGTTTTATCATGTGCATTTCCGCTCCAAAGTACTAGGCACTCGATAATTATTTGTAAAATATTGGTGAGATTGTACACCACCGATGGTCGTTAGGTTTGACGCTCGTTTGAAATTCTATTAAATCTGTTAAACCATTGCGTTTTTAATAGTTTTATTTAGTTTCCTACAAAACTTAAATGGTAGTGTTTTTCGGTGGGAAACGGTACAACCTTTATATTTTACATCACTTGAGTAAAACAGGGTGATCTTTATTGTTTTTGCGTGTAAGCTATCCGTTATGGCCATATATGTGTTAACAATTAGGCTACTTAATAATTACAACTGTTGATACATTTATTGGACTTTGAGTATTAATGTTCATTTAACACACTCTAGTAATAATATTCATTCACTCAGCGAGTGAATTTAAATTGTGGTTGGTTACCGGTGGGAAATAAGCATATTCTTAGTTTTGAGGTTTTTTCACTTCAGTGAATACTCATTGTGATTGAAAGGATGTGATTGGACGGTATAGGCCTACATTGTATGGATTTATTATATTGATAACACGCAGAGGAAATACCTATATATCTCTCTCAGGCCCTGCGGCTGACTTAATAGTTGGTCCATGTATGTATATAGCACGTATACTTTGCTACCCTCACCATTAACCATTTAGACCGCGCTCGCAAATACATTATTTTGTGTTATGCATGTAACCGATAGTATTTTACTGAAGTTCATTTGTGACCACACCCTGGATCTCATGGTCTCAGTGGATCGGTAGTCGATCCAAGATCAAGCAAGATGCTTCAGCCGAAGATCCGCGTGCTTCTCATCTTCGTCTTCTTGGCTTTAGTCAAGAGTTCCTTACAAGGTAGGGTAATACAGATTGCAGCGTGGGTGCAAATCTCGGGCTCGGGAGTTGGGGTGTAAATACCCTCACTAACTGTCATGGGGAGATGGTCCGCCTTTGTATGTTTGAAAATTAATTTGGGGACAACCAATGTTTCAAATCGTTTCAAAATGTTCCCAAAATTCAATTTATTTGTTAATCCAATGTTTCAAAAGTATTACTCGAAAGGGTTAGGATAGGGTGATGTGTAGGAGTGGTAATTGAAAATGACGAATTTGAATCATTCCCCCTTTGACAAAAAATAATTTACGTCAATGCTTAATTTCAGCAAGTTTTTCCATTTCATTGTTTGGCATAATTTGTTTTTCATAAATGATTCAATTGATAAAACCATCATATTTGAAATGGCCCTTTATGTCCCTCAGACTGCATTTCCAATCCAAAAGTTTCAAATGTCACTTCAAAACTTATCCGATTTTATAGGTTAATGTTTTCTTTTCTTTCGAAGAGCATTGTTTTTGCTTTGAATAATAAGTGTGTTAGAATTATTTTGTTATTATCTTAAGTTGTTTATGGACCTACAGCCATAAAAGAGAACTTTAAGTTAAAAAATGATCAAAGTGTTACCCTTATAACCTACTTGGCGTATTTAAGTTGACTTTTACATAAATATGAGGCGCTATCTTTTTTTTAAAGGAATAGTGAATATATTTACCAATAATTAACGTGTGATTTTTTTCATACATAACTGTAGGGTTATAAATAATTTACTTATAAATTAATACGAAGTTCCTGTTTTGCCGATCCATTACATTTTTTAAAAATGTTTGTGTTTATTTATTTATTTATTATTTATGTATCACGTATTTCCCTTCTGGTAAAAAAAAGATGGCCGAAAAAAGCGTATCATCGCACCGATTTTGAAGCCGATGGCCAGAAACTGGATACTTTTTTATGGCCTAAGAGTAGCCTTTAGTCAAGGCCCACGCAGCAACCCAGAACACAATGTACGGAATAAGACCGCGCACGAGGGTCTTTTACCAGTCCGTTCTGTGGTCTTATGTTTTTCTTTATATTTCTAGATTTGGTAGAGAAATGTAATGCATTAGGTAACCAATTTGTTATAGTATCACTTATTTAAATATATAGACGACCCAAACTTTTTTTGCTTTCGGTGATTGGTTTAAATAAACTCACAAAGCCGTACATTTAATTATTAATTTTGGTGGAGGTTTAGGCTATGAATAATTAAGTAGTATAGCATTTTAAGAACGGACTACAAAAGGCGCTCATGGCCTATAAATAATTCAGTAGTATAGCATCCATGAGGTGTCGTGGCCGAGCGGTCTAGCTTACCGGATTCAAGTTCTGGTGTTAGCAACAGAATGTGGGTTCGAATCACGGCCGTGACACTTGTGTCCTTGAGCAAGACACTTAATCATAATTGCTTCTCTCCACCCAGGGGTTAAATGGGTACCTGTGAAGGCAGAGTTGGTTTGCTCTATATGCGCTAGAAATGGCAGCAATTGAGCTGTATACTCCCCAGGGAGCTGAGATGGTTTCAGGAATGATTTATGAGCCTTATGAGCAGGGATAATAATATAATGCGCCTTGAGCACCACTTAGTTGGTGGATACGTGCGCTATATAAATCCACACATTATTATTCTTATTATTATTATTAAGAACGGACGACAAAAGGCGCTCATGGCTTATGAATAATTCAGTAGTATAGCATCCTAAGAACGGACTACAAAAGGCGCTCATGGCTATGAATAATTCAGTAGTATAGCATCCTAAGAACGGACTGCAAAAGGCGCTCATGGCTTATGAATAATTCAGTAGTATAGCATCCTAAGAACGGGGTACAAAAGGCGCTCATGGCTATGAATAATTCAGTAGTATAGCATCCTAAGAACGGACTGCAAAAGGCGCTCATGGCTTATGAATAATTCAGTAGTATAGCATCCAAAGAACGGACTACAAAAGGCGCCCATGGCTATGAATAATTCAGTAGTATAGCATCCTAAGAACGGACTGCAAAAGGCGCTCATGGCTTCGGTGGAAGCTTCGCCACTCACATGCGTGGTCTTTTTTTCGCGGGACGTTGTGTTTCGCTGCAGCGTGCGCCTTGACTAGATGAAAAGCTACTTTAAGAGCAGATTATCCAAACATTCCACAAAGAATTTAATACACGACTTTCGAACGAAGAGAAGTCATTGGGACATGAAGTAGGCATTATAGATTTAACAAAAACTAAGGCCTATTAAAGATGTATTTCCCGTGTTTTACCGGCAATTTCAGATGTTTTTGTTTTCATTGATAATTTCCTTTTTGAAATGGAACTAAATACTGTCAAATTATATATCTCACACCATAGGCGTCAGAAGCTTGGTCTAAATGTAAAAGAAAGTTCAAGCATTAATGTATGACGGAACCCACCATCAATTCATTTCCCTACGTTTTTGCTGTGAGACCATACTTCTCATGATTATTTTTGAGAAACTTGTATTTTTTTAAGTATTTGTTATTCTTTACTCAGGTAAAAAAAAATATGATTCGATGAAAAATACATTTTTCGGAAATTGCCTTAAAAACAGTGAAAACCATGTGCGATACATCTTTAAGCACTGTTTGTGTGGGTGGGATTTACCCACACTCAGTTATTCGTGACCATTCCAGGCTATTCTGTGTAAACCCACACATATCTGCACCAGTTACAAAAGGGAAAGCTTGTGTATGCCAGCTTGTATTATGTGTGGACAATAAAGCACCTAGCATTAGTACAATGGTGGTAGGGCGTTGCAGTTTTAACAGTGAATAGCCGTACATAGCGTAAACAAGTCCATACATAATCCACAATAGTTCATTGTCGCTCACGGAATTTCGTCACCCTCTATAGGCCTATAGCTGTTTGGACCATGGAGGAAGGAAATAGAAGCTTATTCCAAATCACTCTGGATGATTATAATCAAATTTGTACATTTCTAGTTACAGATTTGTGTAGTGGTCCCTGGATATAAGCGACCTGGCTTAAATACAGGAGAACGTATAGAATAAGGGAATAAAAGTTTGACGAGCGGTCTTTACCGCAGGTTAATAATGGCCGGTTGTGGGCGTGGTCAAGCAATAAGGACCGAGCCGAAGGCGAGGACGAGGTCCTTATCACTGTACTTGAATGTACTCTTTGATACTGTTAATTCAGAACTCAATAATATCTCTAGTTGGATTAAGGCCAACAAGTTATCACTCAATATTTAAAAAAAATAACTTTATGTTATTCAGCAAGAAAGTAACTCATCCCCTTCAGACTATCTATATAGACGATAATCAAATTCCTAGAACTGATTGTATTAAATTTTTAGGTCTGTATATTGATCAAGACCTCTCTTGGAAACAGCATGTTAATTACTTATGTAAAATTATTTCTAGAAATGTTGGAATTATTAATAAGCTTAAGTATTTTTTCCCAGGGGAGGTTCTGGTTACACTCTACAATACACTTATTTTGCCCTATATTAATTATGGCATTCTAGCATGGGGAAATTCAGGAATAGTTCAAATCAATAGGTTACTGATCCTTCAAAAAAGCTTTTAGAATTATTAATCATACTGATTACTTGGCTCACTGTGACCCTCTATTTTATAAACATAACAGTCTTAAGATCAGTGACATTTATCTACTGCAGCTTGGGATTTTCATGTATAAACTTAATTCTAATAATCTCCCTCATTCAATTTGTTCCTTGTTTACAAAAAATCAAAATGTTCACGATCATTTTACAAGGCAATGTAATGAATTTCATCAATCATTTGCCCGTACGACACTTTCTTATAGAACAATTAAGCATGAAGGTCCCAGGCTGTGGTATTCACTAGATAGTAATCTAAAAAGTACTCCTACATTAATATTCTTCAAACGTAAATTTAAGGACTTTTTGTTGAGTAAATACCTGTAAGTGGTTAACTGACTCTAGGGTTTGGCTTGGGCTTTAATAACGACATGCATGAGATTGTCTTTGTTTTGTTTTGTATGTTTATATTTCACTACTCATAAAATTGTTCACTCGTCTTGTTTATTATACTTATCTGGGGGGTCCTTACAAGACAAGCATTGCTTCTTAATTAAGGGCCTCCTTCCACTTGCATTTAATTTCTCTATGTCTTATTACTATTTATTATTACTATCCATTATTACTATCCATCTATTATTATTGCTATAACCCTTATAAGATTATTGTGTGTTTATTTATATCCATATGTATATTTTGATAAGTGTGGAAAATATTAAAGAACTGAACTGAACTGAACTGAACTGTGAGATCATAAATTCCCGTATCGATTTCGATATCCAGCCTGGATATAATAGCTCAGGATAGTATATTCAGTAGTACAGGGCGACTCAATAAAAAGGTAATCCACAAATAATGGGTTAATATGACCAGATTATGAGGTTTATGATTATAAACATGATTGCATCATGAGGTAGGGGCTATTACCTGTTCATTGATACCATCCTTGCATTCATGCGATCACACATCACTGAGCACCATTGTCTTGAAAATGGAACATCAAATTCCAAAATGTGCAGGTTGGTGAATAATGGACCCAATGGTCAAACATCCAGAGGAAATGGGCTCATATCCAAACAGAGACAAGATACGTAGGTTACAGGACACACATTTAAATGATTGAAAGAAAACATCTTATTCATGATAATGATTTTATTTGATAAGATCATTAACCCTTTAGGCACCAACACCTTCCACATGTCCACCTCCTCTCTCCACACAAAGTCCACAGCAACGATGCATGTCTTGCACAGCTCTTCTCACCATAGCTGGGTCATTGCGCAGAATGTTGACTTTTATTTGATCTTATCAAATAAAATCATTATCATGAATAAGATATGTTTTCTTTCAATCATTTAAATGTGTGTCCTGTAACCTACGTATCTTGTCTCTGTTTGGATATGAGCCCAATTCCTCTGGATTTTTGCCCATTGGGCCCATTATTCACCAACCTGCACATTTTGGAATTTGATGTTCCATTTTCAAGACAATGGTGCTCAGTGATGTGTGATCGCATGAATGCAAGGATGGTATCAATGGAAAGCTAATAGCTCCTACCTCATGATGCAATCATGTTTATAATCATAAACCTCATAACCTGGTCATATTAACCCATTATTTGTGGATTACCTTTTTTTTGAGTCGCCCTGTATAGCGTCCTAAGAACGGACTACAAAAGGCGCTCATGGCCTATGAATAATTCAGTAGTATAGCATCCTAAGAACGGACTGCAAAAGGGGCTCATGGCTTCGGTCGGAAGCTTCGCCACTCACATGCGTGGTCTTTTTTCGCGGGACGTTGTGTTTCGCTGCAGCGTGCGCCTTGACTAGATGAAAAGCTACTTTAAGAGCAGATTATCCAAACATTCCACAAAGAATTTAATACACGACTTTCGAAGGATGAGAAGTCATTGGGACATGAAGTAGGCATTATAGATTTAACAAAAACTAAGGCCTATTAAAGATGTATTTCCCGTGTTTTACCGGCAATTTCAGGTGTTTTTTTTTTCATTGATAATTGATAACTAAATACTGTCAAATTATATATCTCACACCATAGGCGTCATAAGCTTGGTCTAAATGTAAAAGAAAGTTCAAGCATTAATGTATGACGGAACCCACCATCAATTCATTTCCCTACGTTTTTGCTGTGAGACCATACTTCTCATGATTATTTTTGAGAAACTTGTATTTTTTAAAGTATTTGTTATTCTTTACTCAGATTACTATATTAAAGAACTGAACTGAACTGAACTGAACTGAACTGTGAGATCATAAATTCCCGTATCGATTTCGATATCCAGCCTGGATATAATAGCTCAGGATAGCTCAGGATAATAGCTCAGGATAGCTCAGGATATAATAGCTCAGAAATTACTCCTTTAACCGTGTGGTAAAGAAACCTTGATTGTCTCTAGCTCGTTCATAACTTTTGTGCAATTATAATGTGTAAATATTCCACTCATCGGAGTCCACCAAAGGGTGCTAATCCCGTCCCCAGGGCCTACCTCCTTTTTCATGACTAGATGAGTACAAGGCTGCTCGAAATTCCCATGGACTAGGATGGCTCGCTGCATGCGATGCTGACCTTGTAATAATATCCGAATTAGGAACTTTTGACTTTGAACCCATCTCGGGTCCCACCTATTTTTGGGGCGGGGTTAGTTTAGTGTTAAAAGTATAGGGGCATGGAACCTCAAAACTCGAACTCCGTATTGTTATATTGTGTCATTTTGTATCTTAAAAAAGAAAGAACAATATTTTTGGATGTGCATGCTAAGTAAAAGTAATCTCATATTTTCCATTTTCAGTGGGTGAGTTCACAATAATTATTTTAAAAAATTGTGAGAAGCACATTCTTACCCTTTGCTTTTGATAATATTAGCGCCCTCTGTTTCACTTCTTTCACTGTTAAATATCTTGTTTACGATGCGATTTCTAACACTCTAACTCCCAGGGTTTCTTTTATATTCCTATCCCGGACTCTCAACCCTCTGACCCAGTGGCGGATTAACCATATGGGCAATTGGGCACTTGCCCAGGGCCCCAAGGCTGGGGGGGGCCCCAAGCAAAAAAATAAATTAAAAAAATCCAATTTTTTTTTTTTTTTTGCTTGGTGCCCCTGGTGCCCCCCAGCCTTGGAATTTTACCTGCTGCCCCTCAAATTATTTTGTATGGAGCCCACAGAGAGCCTAAACACTATACTTCATGAGGGGCGCCCTGTGTGAAGTCTTGTCATGGGGGCCCAAAATCCCTAGTGACACCCCTGCAACAGTGATCTTGGTGTCCTCCCTAAAATAAAATATAACCCTAATTAAAACTTGTTTTTGGTATTTATTATGTCCTAGGCACTCTGTGCTTGGTGCCCCTCGAATTATAATTATAGTTTGTATATATTTCTGATAAACGTTTGATTGGATGAATGAACGATGTTTGGATTAATGAACCAATGAATGCTGCTCCCGCACTTGATTTGAAAGAAGCGAGACAGTGAGCGTTGCGTTGCCGCCTAGCCATAAACGAGCTGCAAAAATGAAGAGAGTGCAACTGAGATCAACAATGGCACAGCGGCGACTTTCTGCACTTTCACTAATGACCATTGAGTCTGATCTGGTAAAAGGACTGGATTTTGAGGACATCATATGCGAGTTTGCATCATCAAAGTCAAGAAAGGTGCAATTGTAGCGCACTGAGTGCCTTGTTTCATAAGCAAAACGTTAGGTCTACAATAGTCTAGCCTAGGCCTACACTAGCCCTGTTAAAAATGTTGCCTATGGTTTAGTCATTCATTCATTAGTTGTTGTTGTTAATGGGCATTCGCTTTTAGGCTATAAGCCTAATAAAAAATATGTCGGTAGTAGTTGGCGGCCTAGTAGGCTATTATTATCCTGTAAAGTGATGACTGTAATGCATACATCTTGTTATATGCGATGACCGAATCCGAATGACAACCTTGTGCACTGTCCCGTCTGTTTCTTTGTATAGAGTTCAGCACTATGAAGAGCAAATCGTTTAGCCTACTAAACTGACAGTGGGAGTGGGACTATTGTTTATTCATACTCCGTTTCATTATATGTTCTGGTGAGTTCAGCACCACGGACAGAAAATCGTTTAGCCTACCAATCTGTTTTTTTGTCTTTCATTCTTTTGCTGGTAACTGACACTTGGGACTGTTGTTTATTCATGTAAGTATGTTATAAACTGTAATAATTTCTAAAGTCCAAGTTTGAATCCATTTGTATTTTCTCTAGCCAACAGTTTGTTTGTAGTTAGCCTACAGTGGAGACCTTTTGTGGTATGACTGACCCTTACACTCTTGACTGGTGTGATTAATAAACAATCAAAAGGCCTACATTCTCTTCATTCTCATTCCAGTAGCCTAGGCCTAGACTGTCAACTGAATAATGTGTAAAACAACCTCAGTAGTGTACTTCTAGTGCCACCTAGTGGCGACGCGTAGCTAGGCACCAGTCACTGGCGTGCCCAGGGCACCATGGATTCTTAATCCGCCCCTGCTCTGACCCTGTCTGGATATGCATGAGCAAAAGTAGCGCTCAAAAGTAGGATTGCATTTCAAGCGGACAATGAGGGCGCGGGATACTAGGAGTGGAAACCCCGTGAGCTACCGTGCTTGAAATTGCATCATAAGCAAGCTAGTTAACAGTGGAAGAAATGAAATACAGCCTACGCTAATATCATAATCAATGGGAAAGATTGGTAACAGTATTTACAATTAAATAGGAAAACCTGCTTAAAAACTTTATATCAAATGATCCAAATAAAGTTGACAATAGTGAATGCCGAAATGATTTTAGTGAAGAGCTACACGGGTTGTTCTACTTTCTTTGTGGGTAGGGCGGTTATTGTGTATTATTTTGTAATTTTGCCAAAGTAGTGGCCTTTTGAACCTAGCAGGTTCTTTCTCAAAGGCAAAATGGACGAAATAAACATATAAACACATACCTATACACAAGAGTGGGCAGACCGGCGTTAGTCATCAGGTGTGAAAGAAACACAAAAGAAAACTCAAGTACTTGGGACCGGACAAAAGAGGGATTATAATTATCTGAAGGGAAGCAGGAGTGTTCATAGGCTGAACCATGGAGGAAGAATGGCTGAACTAAGAGATTGTAAGATTAGCCTAGTGAAAAGCAAATGAGTCGGACGTTGGGGGAGGGGTACAACAAAACAGACAAATAGACTACAAGCAAAACAAATATGAAAATGTCTGTGGAGAAAGAGGAAAAAATAGTCATTTCCTTCCTGTATTTTTATTTTTGGAAGACATAACAATTTTTAGCCTTCACCCATCATGCGCCAATATAGCTATTGCTTTGTATGAGTACTCACGCAAATGTGATCACAAAATAATGCCCTTGTGTATGTGGTTGTGTACAGTGTAAATGGGGCGAGTTTTTGTGATAAGCGTAATTTTGTTTACATTATGACAACATTATGGAGAACTTTTCTTTGAAATTGATTAGATATAATAATTAAATTATACTACTGTTTATGATTTAATAAATTTCCAAAAGAGAAAATTCCATTATTGTGTCATAGGCCTCAGCGGCGTAGCAGGGGGAGGCTTCCCCACTTTTTGGCAAAATAGTGTCTATCGGTATATTCACAAACTTGTTGGTATTTCTGAACTATTTGTCTGCTAAACATTGGCATATATAAAAATAAAAAAGAGAAAACAGAAAACTGGTACATAAAGTGTAAGTGGTGTTTAGGGGAGGGTTGGAAATAACCTCCACCCGCCGGGCATGCATGAAAAATCTGAGTGCAAAATATAATTGGAACCCCTACCCCCACCCTCCTGTCTGTTCATGTGAGTCTTGTGTCGGTAAATTTACTCCCCCTCCCCCTCCCCCGAAAAACAAACAAACAAACAAACAAACAAACACCCCAATGTTACCCCCCGTATAACAGAAAACTTGCCCTTTTGACATTGCAAACACCCTCGTACGCAAGGGATTCATTTTTCCACACAGTGTATGTGCATAGAGAAAGGATAGAGACCCTATCCCTTCTCTATGGTACGTGTAGAGACAATGAAAACAATTCCTACAAGCCCTTGCGTACGGCAGTTAGGTTAGTATTCCCGCTAGTTCACTGCACTCTGATCTCTATTATACTGTCAGTATAATAGAGATTAGTGGTTGACTCTCGATGGATCTGGAAGAAAAAAAATCTTGTCTCTTACCAACTCCACCTTTTGGACCCGAGACTTGGTCAAATTATGGTACTTTAAACAAAGGTCAAATATACATACACATTCAATTTTATCACACGGACCATCTATACTGGAATAATCAGAAACAGATATAAACATCATTTTGTACCGGTATCACTGAATGGGATTACATCATCAATTTCATTTACTTGATTAAAAACTTCATGGGTCTTGACTGCACTAAATGCTATGGCTAGGGTAGCGAATGGCTAGTAAATATATTTCCTTTTTTAAAATTATTATTCTACCCCTTCAAAACATGTACAGGCCGTGCTATTTCAAACAAGACTTAAACATTAAAACAAAAAGTTGAAATCATGCAGTGGGATGTACCGCATGTATGCACCCCTAAAAGTTTTAGTTGAAGGGCGCCATCTGTTGTCAGTTTAACTCCACCATGAACAGTCTACCACACATACGTACACGTAGGTACACATAAAATTATGGACATGGTTATGATCGCTAGCTGATCATGGTTTGTTGATGTGGTAGATGGGTGGTTTTAAAGTCGATTAAGACAATTATAAATTAAGGTTAGTAAATGCGCATACATCCTATCATCATCTAGAAGGATTGTTTGCTGGCAAAGTTGAGCAGTTACACTGAGAGAAGTAATTATCTATGAATGACTGGACCCGGACATCGTTGGGTAAGTTTGTTTTTAATATTTTTAATGCATTGTTTATTTGCCTAACACTGTAACAGTCGGTAACATACCGTGCCTGTTGTTGTACTGTAGTACTACTACTAGGTCTGGTACTCGCCTCATGAACTTTCCTAGCCCAGATAGGACCCTATCTATACCGCAAATTGCACTTTAGTAAGGGGCCCTCCAAAGTTTTCAACATTTTTAAGGTCGTACAGAGAGTACTACTTTTCAAGACCCCCCCCCTCCCCCCAAAGTAGTACTTTTCAACATTTTTTTTTTCAATGTTGATGCGCATGTTTTATATAACATTTTACATGTGTGCTGCACTGACTATGTAGGCAGGTCACACAAATTTTAATATTGTGCGTAAATCATTTCAAATGGATCTTAACTTGAAGGGCTTGATGAAAGAAACACAAATCTGAAGAAAAAAAAATTGAAATCGGCCCTACCGTTCTTGAGTTATGGCAAATTAATGAGGTCAAATTTAAATAGCTGTTTTAGCCATTTTGGTCAAAAAAGAGGAAATTTGAATATTTTACATTTTTACTTTTATATTTCAACATCAATTAGCAGATTTGGTCAATCAAGTTTTAAATTTTACCAATATTTGGGCAGGGAAATTAATCAAAAAAAAAAAATAATGCCACATTTCTTTTTAGTTTTGGACATAGGGCTCGTTAAATATGGTCCATTATGCTATGGTCCAGTAGCGTAGCCAGCGGGGGGGCAGGAGGGGCAGACTGCCCCCCGGAAAAAAAATAGAAGTAAAATCGGGACGGTAAAAATAAAGAAAAGAGAAAAGGAAAGGAAGAGAGAAAAGGAGGGAAAATTGAGGGAGGGACTCCGAGGGAGAAAAAACGAAAGAGGTAAAGAAAGAAATTAGAAGAGTAGGGATTATTGACGAAATGAGGGAGGACGGAGGAGGGAGGAGGGAGGGGAGGAGAGAAGGAAATGTGGGCCTTGGTAATGGAAGAAAGGATGGATAGGACCGTTGGGACGAGTACCAAGGCAGCCTAACTTAAGGCAGGCAAGGTTAGGGCGGGTGGAAACGGCGGTAGGGCAGGGGTAAGGGAAGGAAGGGAGCCGAGGGAGCCAGAGAGGGTAAGGGACCGGAAAGGGCGGGAAGGACGGACCTGGGACGAAGGATGCAGAGGCAGGCAGATTTAGGGAGGGAGGAAAGGATGATTTAGGGAATGGTAAAGGGAGTGAATAATTGATAAAGGGAGACGGGAGAGGGAGGATTGAGGAAGGGAAGTTAGATCTGAAGTTTTTATACCCGGTTTTTGTCCCGGAAATCACTTTATCAAATACTGTAAAACAAGTTAATTTCGCTAGAAATTTAATTTCGCAAATTTTACAGAGACACACCGGAATTTGCCGATGCTAATCTGAATTCTCTTGAAGAAATGTTGCAGAAGATCAAGGAATGGGACATTAATACAGCATATCCGACATTATGTACTCTGTATAGAATTTTTGGTACAATCGCAATTTCCTCTGCTTCAAGTGAGCGGTCGTTCAGTCGATTGAAGCTAACGAAGTCGTATTTAAGATCCACTATGTCGGAGCAGAGGCTGTCATCACTGGCACTTCTCAGCATAGAACGCGACTTCGCAGAGCACGTTGATTTTGGACGCAGTCATTGAGGACTTTAGTATGATGTCTGTTCCTCGCGAATGGCAACTCAAATTTAGTATAATAGTTGCTGATAAACAGGGGATGTGGTGATTCATTTTTTGGTTTCATTTGAATAGGAACCCGGGATAGAAACGCCGCCGCCATTGGCAGCAAAAATATATTTTGACATTACAAGAAAGGCAACAAAATGCACTAATGAGAGATATATAAATTGCTCATAAAATATGGACCTTACAGATGGATCTTTCAACTTTTTTGTTAATTAGAGACGAATTTATATAGAAACAAACATTAAAACATTAAAAACTTGAAATTTGAATCAATACAATGAACCAGTATGTACTCGGGTTACGTGCAGAACGTATTTACAACTTGTCTTACAACATTTTATTAAAGGTTTTTATACGACATGTACACGAATAACTTTCAGTGTAATGTGTGTTGTAAACGGTGTGTATATATATAAATACGATTAATTATGAATGTTTAAGTTCATCACATTCACAGTCATGACAGTGTAGAAATTAATAGCAACAGTTCAGACAGTATAGATCCAAGGAAAGAACAATAAATCACAGATGATCATGTTTGTACAATATATCGATTGTTTTGATTCAATATTATTCAGTATTTCGCTATTAAATTTAAACCATGAAATCGGGACGATCATCTTAATTTTGCCCCCCCCGGACCGACAGGGCTGGCTACGCGCCTGCTATGGTCCCATCACGGGACAAGATGGATTTCGTGAAAAATGACTAAGTCCAACTAATTAATATGCATAAATGCTCTAACTTGAGAACGGATCATCTGACAAGCCTGAAATTTGGCACAAGTATTGTTTGTACTAAAAGCTAAGTTTGGAACTCCTTGCCAGTGATCTGTTGAAAATAAAAAAATTAAGAAATTTTTTTTAAAATTAAATCTTCATAAACTTTATTCGTGTTTCCCATGATAAAAGTAATTTTTTTTAAAAATAAGTCAAGGTAATTGAAAAAGAAAATATCGTTTTTCCATAAGTGAAAAATTCCTTTTAAATTTTAAACAGTACATGTTGGAAATAAAGCTAATTTTATGATGAAAAATTCTGCCTTTTAAAAAGTATTAAAAAAAAAATCTAAATTACGGGAGTAACAGTACAGGATAGAACAGCCGACAAATCAATGACGGTGACGTATCGTTGCGTTTGTAGTTACAAGATATCACGTGACTCCTTACATTGCCGTTTCGTTTATTGTGCATGACCCCCATGCAGTATGAAAAACAACGTACATTTTTTTTCTGATTTTTTTTACTCGTTTAATCTTATTTTCTGTGTTGAACTAGGATATATTTTACAAGATTGCAAGTAATTAAGTAACTGCACACTTAAAACGAGAACTAACATGGAAGTCGATATTCTGAGAGCAGAAGCTCGAAGTTCATCGCTGCTCCATCCCGACACGCCGCCGATCATACAAAAATCCCACTCGTCAAATGCGTGGTCAGTGGTTTCCGAAACTGATTTTCGTGGCGTTCTTCATTGATTTTCTTTACAAACTAAAAAGTAAAAATAAAGTTCAACTCCTTTACTTTAACATAATTATTCAAATGTTATATTTCGAGGTATTTTTGGGAAAACATTAATTCCTTATCAAATCGTTTTGCCATTCCGGGACGCCATTTTGAAAATTCTCAGACCATACCCATGAAAGCTTGGGCTTTTCCGAGTCTATTTTAGATTCTGGATCGCTTACGCTGACAGGAACGCATCGGAATCTACAATTTCTGGCCTTATCGGGGACCAAAATCGCCCGGTGCTGAAGTCCCTCAACAATAAACGGCGCTTCTGCGATTCACGGTCGATCGGAGGTGTTTTTCAAATGGTGTTTAGTACAAGATTTTCGGACCCAATCAACCCCAATAACACACGATGGAATGATAAAACAACACACATCACTATATACTGGTATTAAAAAAAACCAATTATATAATTTTCCTTCGCTGATTGTACGGTACAAAATCAACATTTTATTCACCATTTAAAGTCGTACGCGGATTAGTGCAGAAATATGAGCTAAACAATAAATTATCCTCTGAAAAACCCAGAATGCAGCTCAGACCACCAAAAATGCCTCAGCTTTGAAGGTATTTGGCGACCCCTTGGCCCAGTCACGTGCACCAAAATGCCGTGAATGGCATCCGCGAAATGCTGCGGACAAGAATTAAGAAAGTTATGATATGGAATCCGAGAAAATTCCAGAAAATCTAGGAAACGGGTCACAAGTCAAATTTACATTTCTTTTGTTTTTCTTTATAAAATAATTGACCGAAACGGGCCTAAAATTGCCGGATTCAACATGTCATAACTTCCTTATTTTTTGTCACAGGAAGATGATCCTTATATCATTGTCAATGTCTTTTCAAGCCCTTGACAATGATACCAGTTGTATTGGAATCTGTTGATTTTGAAATATTTTGTCACATACCTATACATACACACTATGCAAATGAATTTGCGATTTATTGCAATGCTTGTAGAGGAGTACATACCTGTGGTTATCAGTTCTAAAGCATTCATGCATGAATGAAAAACAATCGCGATACTATCGAAAATCGCAATATGTTTGCCAATATATCGTGGATGAAAAAAATTGATATTGCCCAAGCCTAATTGTATGTGACATGTCAGGGACTCGTTATCATCTTAATCATGAATTATGTGACCCCTGGTTACTAATACTGCACGATGTACTAATAGTAAGAGTAAGAGAATATAAAGTTGGCAATTCCCAAATAAGTTTAGGGTTTACAATTTTGTAACCCCTGAACCTGTGAAGTTGAAACCTAGCTTAAAATAAAGTAGTTGGATATGGGATAGAGGTGGTGGTGTGTGGTGGGTTAAAAAGACTTCACATGTGAATAATTTGAAACAGTATTATCTTTCACATTCTATTAATATGATTGACTGATTGATTGATTGAATTTATTCGGATAAAAAGATGACAAAAATACAAAACATATTACAAAGATAAGAGAAAATGAGAAAACACACCAAATTTATCCAAGGATAACCCAAAAAGCCAATAACATATGTTATAGGCTTATTTCCACTGGGGTCCTTACATCGAAACATATGCAAATTGGAAAGACAAAGACAAATAATACAAAAAAAACAGTAAAGAAAAATCTAAAAAACCATAACTAGGTACCACAGCTCCCCAAAAGCGAATTATGCTTCCCTAAATTTAGCTTGTGTTGAGAGATAACATTTAACAAGTTGATTAAAAGTAAGTTATGTAATAATACATTTGTTAGATCACACTAATTATGTACACGTATTTCTTATTTTTTAGGTAATGGCTACATCTACAAGAATATATGGCATAAGTAAGAATTAGCACCAGGTCAAATGCAAAGAAATCATTAGGAAAAGTGGACTATTATGAGCAAGCAGAATTTCCTCATGGAGTCTTTCCCACAAAAAATGACAGCATTCAGAATATGCTCTATCAACTGATACCACAACAAGCTGGACAAGCCCAAAGATCTATTTAAAGATGATGCTTCACATCTGCTAGTAGAAGTTTTTCAAGAGCATTGGATGTACTGTCACATTTATACCATTCACATGAAGCATGATAAAGTACACATGATAAAGTAAACATGGTACTTTAAATTAATTTTTGAAGTGATGTTTTCTTTATTGCTTCCATACCATTCAAATAAAATAGACTGGTACCCACCAACGGTATTCAAGTAATCTGCACAAGAAGACTGGATGCCATCCCATGTCCAAAACCTTCAGGGGGCATATACAGGGGGTTAACAATCTCAAATAATTGTTTTGATATTTATTCCTTGTTTCTTATAGGTCGCTACATATTTTGAGGGGGGCATAAAAAAATTGGGTTAATACCCCCTCCCCACAACTATGGCACTGCAGTTGAAAATGAATTGTATTGGAATGGCAGCCCTTTCAACTAATCGCATAACAACCCATCATTTTAATTGTTATTTCAGCTCCAGATGTCTACTGTCCAAATGACACCACCGTGAATGTGGATGCTGGAATGGCAACGGCTAATGTCACCTGGTCACCATTACCGACAGCCAATTATACTAATGGCACTGTCATTGATCCTGATACCATCGTATGTGAAGACAATTCAAGCAGTGTTGTGATGTCAGGTGACTTATATCCAGTAGGCTTAACAACAGTGACATGCAGAGCTAATGATACTCTCAACGTTGAAGGATCATGCAACTTTACCATCACAGTTGTTGGTATGTATTGTTTAAATTGAATGGTCACTTTTTAGTTAAATTAATGGGCGTAACTCCTGGGGGATGGGGGGGATATATCTCCCACTGTTTGGCCGAGGCGGGATGATCCTATGGACCTATGGATCCATGGTCCATAGGATCATCCACCCAGAATTTGTCATACAGAAAAAATAATAGTTGAATAATTGGTGCAAAAAAAGGGAAAGGGGTTTGGAGAGAAATGGTACATGAAGTGATGTTTTTTGCAGTGTTTGGGGGAGGGGGTATTCCCACCGTCCTCCTGTTGTGCGAGGTTTGAGATTCACTATTTTGTTGTACATTATGCAAATGAATTTCAATATCATCCCCCACTTCTCAACATGGATTTACGCCACGTGTTATAGTTTTGGACCCTGGAATGGTAGGATGCTAATGGGTTGCTCTGTCACATTGCAAATGGCCAATGTGCTTGCATTTCAAGGGTCATTTTACCAACTTTACAATTTATTTTAGGCCAAAAAAAGTCTCCCATCTCTGGTCATAGGTCGGCTTCAAATCGGTGCAGTGACACGTTTTTTTGTTTTTTGGTAAATATTTTGCCAACTAGTGAAATACATGTACACGGTTTATTGAAACCAGACCAAATTTCTCATATACAAAGTATGGTGGCTAAGAGAGGCATCACAAATCGGACTAATGTTCACACCCCTTTGTGAAAAAGTCGTTTAAAACAAAGCACGGCAGAATTCCAATCGATCCAGCAATTTTGGCTGCAATTGGACATCGTTTCATAGCAACAAAAAAAACACTAAAAATGCCAACATGAGGGTCTGAGGCAATGCGCGTGGAGACCAATAACACAAAAAACCTCTTATTATTAAAAGTTACATGACTTCAGGGATCTTGACGGGCCATACCTCATTGTCAGAAACCAAAACGGATAAGATTTTTGAAATCCTCACATGCAAAACCGTGGGAAATCAAGTAGTAGGGTACACAAATTTAAAAAAGGTGAAATATGAACCGTTTTAGAGGACAGTCTAGCCAGTGTTGTAATGTCAGATGACTTATATCCAGTAAAATTAACTAAACAGTGTTATGCAGAGCTAATGATACTGCACTAAATGAAGGATCGTGTGATTTTAACATCACAGTTGTCGGTAGGTATTGTTTAAATGTAAAGTTCACTTTTCATAACCATGATATTTATGTTTCATATTCTCAGTAGTTTTCTACTACTGACCAGGCAAACATCAACGAAATAAGTAGTCTTATTCGCTTCTTCTATAAGGAACATATCCATTTTGAGGATTCATAATGTTTGGTTTCCACATACAACAGCTCGCTGTCAGCATAGAACAATAAAATCACAGATGTTCATGAAAAAAAATGAGGTCACGTACATTCCTTTATGTAGTAAAATCAGTGGTTAAACAACTTTTTCCACTTTCACAAGCACAAACTTGTTTCACTGTGATTTTTCTTTTGTAACAAGTATGACCTAGATAAGAATATGCAACCAGTAATTAATATGCCATAGTTTTGTAAGTTTTCCTAGAAATACTAAGCCAAAGTGTGAGCGTTCTAACCACTAAGCAATCATGCCACTCGAATTTGTCAGTGAATCAGTTATAGGAGTACCTCTTTTAAATTACCTTTATAAGATAATGGCAATGGAGTGTCGTGGCCGAGCGGTCTAGCTTACCGGACTCAAGTTCTGCTGTTAGCAGCAGAATGTGGGTTCGAATCCCGGCCGTGACACTTGTGTCCTTGAGCAAGACACTTAACCATAATTGCTTCTCTCCACCCAGGGGTTAAATGGGTACCTGTGAGGGCAGAGTTGGTTGATTAGCCCTATATGCGCTGTAATGGCAGCAGTTGGGCTGTATACTCCCCAGGGAGCTGAGATGGTTTCAGGAATGACTTATGAGCCTTATGAGCAGGGGTAATAATATGCGCCTTGAGCACCACTCAGTTGGTGGATACGTGCGCTATATAAGTCCACACATTATTATTATTATTATTATTATTAATTCTTTAGTACAGACAAAAGTATATTGCATTCCGTAGTACATGTACATGTACTATCTCAAAAGTTATGGATGGATTTGGATGAAACTTGGTGGATTGGGTGGGTAGATCACTAGGACAAATTGATAAGCTGAGTTTGGTGAAGATCCAAAAGGTTAAAAGGGGAACATAACTTGGGATTCCCTTTGTAATATACTCCCCAAGCGTGAATCTGCTCCTTGACAATTCATTTTAAAAGGAGTTGTATTGGAAATGCTGTGCTTGCTAGTAATCACATACAACCCATCATTTGAATTGTAGATTTAACACCAGATGTCTACTGTCCAAATGACACCACCGTGAATGTGGATGCTGGAATGGCAAACACTAATGTCACCTGGTCAGTGGTCACCATTACCAACAGCCAATGATACTAATGGCACTGTCATTACTACCATCGTATGTGAAGACAGTCTTGGCAATGTTGTGACGTCAGGTGACTTATATCCAGTAGGCTTAACAACAGTGACATGCAGAGCTAATGATACTCTCAACATTACAGGATCATGTAAATTTAACATCACAGTTGTCGGTATATATTGTTTAAATTTGAAGTTCACTTTTTGCTTCAGTAATTAGTGTTAAAAGTTTTAGACCCTGGAATGGTAGGATGCTTATGGATTGCTTTGTCACATCGTATATGGCCAATGATACTTGTCTGTACGTTAATGGTGTCTTTATATATCATGTCTAGGCAATCATTTTGTTAAGGAATTAAAGTTTGTCACTGTGTGGACCAGGGCACTGTGCTAGATCTATCAGCAAGATTCTATGCATATTCATTTCATGGCATGCTTCATCTGTACAAGTGATTTAATCGTATAATAAGGTTGGTTTATATATAATATTTAGACAACTTTAGATATTTTTGTTTAAAGGCACAGACCTGGCTTGGGCCTTGACTGCTGGTCTTAAGGTCATTGTGGACACTTTTAACTCACCAAATCCTATTAAAGATGTATCACCTGTGTGCTACTGGAAATTTTCTTTATTGTTTTTCTTCATTAGAACATTAGATAATTTCCTATCAGAAAGGAAAAATACTTTGAAATGAGATATTTCACGAAATAGTTGCCAGGAGCTTGGTTTTACAGTGCCAAAATAAGTAGATGATGGGACCCACTACAAATTAATTTTGGTATATTTTTACAGTAAAACCATCCTTCTCATGAGTAATAAAAATTAGTCATTTTAAAGCATTTGTTTTCCCTTCCTCCCGTAAAATAGCAATGTTCCAATGATAAAGAAAGTTGCTGGAAATTGCCTAAAACACATGCAAAAGGTTTGTCTGTAAAGTCAATCTACGTTTACAAATAAGACACATTGGCAAACAATATAATTCACAAAAACTATGATATGACTTTTTGTTGTGTGTGTTGTGTATGGAGCCCTATTTCACCCAAAGGCAAGGCATTGTGACCTCAGATGTCAGTGTAATGATTGAGGTCTCAAATTGTCTTGCATTCATACGCAGCAGGTTTTGAAAGGTTGCCTTAAAATCAGACATCACTATATAAAGACCAGATTTGTATGACTTGTGACTCGGACTCGAGTCACTTTTTTGGTGACTTGTATTTGAGTCACCATATACAGTGACTCAAACTTGGACTCGACTCTTTGGACTCGGACTTGTGACTTGGACTTGATGTTTGTGACTCCGTTTCGATGGTAAAATTCCCAATATTCTCTATTTTAAAACATTAACAAAATAAACAATTTTCTTGTAACATACTTTTTAAATCTTCTAACTTAATTTAACCGTCCTACTATAGCTGCACTTTAGTGGGAAGTTGCTATAGAGGTCAAAATCAGTCAACTGCCTGTTTTTGACTGTTGATCCAAATGTGCACACATGGGCATTTTTGACTGGTTTTTAATGTCATTTTGACCACCCTGAACAATACCAGACAATGCTTTTACCAGTCAAAAACGGTCGACTCATTTTGACCTGTAAATGTACTTAATACACGTAAGGGTTGACAGTGTACAACGTCTAAGTGCACTAGATATACCTTGGCAAGTATATCAACATTTCAACTTATTTTGACCCTAGCAGTAACAGAAGGGTTAAACAATGCAATTAATTATAAAATTGATACCGTGCATCCTATTCCATTGTAGCATTTAGTGTTCTTTCTCTATGTTTGTAGTAATGCGATCGGAATCGCTTACGCGGCCGCATGAAAACAAAGCGCGTCTACCAGAAATTGATTACAATGAATGATGTAGCCAAGCTTCAGCTTACAACATCTTGAGAATAAAAGCTCAATAGTAATAGGCATCAGACTTATAACACTGTCCCAATCACTGGTCTCTTATGGCGTTTGCTCATCCATTCTAGAGAAATGGAATGTACATACCTTTGTACAATTCAGTGTTCTGGCTTTCCTTAAAAACTTATTACTCTATAAGTGTTTTCAATGTCATGACTCAAATTAATTAAAATTCGAATAGTAAATCGAACAATGTTGATTTATGAAATAAATCTTTGGTCTATGAAAATTGATGAGATACTAGCCCATATGTTGAGTATTTTTTCTCCTCATTGCTTATTATGTTTTTTCTCCCAAAAGCCCATATTTCCGAAATTAAAAAAAAAATCCAGCCATAGTTAATAATAATAATAATAATGTGTGGACTTATATAGCGCACGTATCCACCAACTGAGTGGTGCTCAAGGCTATCTATCCTGTTTCAAGAGGAATCTCAATTCCCACATTCAGCTCATCTGAGTCTATTTACTTTTTATTTTTCTATTGTAGCTCTGTACCTTGAGTGGGTTTTTAGCCTTGTTCATGGCGAATATGCATTAACAAAATTTAAAAAAAAGGTGTATTATTATTTTATGGATATAAGTCTAGTTAATATACATTCATAAATGACCAAGACATACATTGTATCTAACCAAAGTCTCCCTCTCCCTCTGGTAGTTATTAAAAAGGGCTTTTCATCTTGGCCTACTACAATCCAACACATGTACATTGCAACGTTGTGTTGTTTTTATATATCCACCTTTTGGCATATAATACAAAACAGCTATTGCAAAGAGTTTATCATCAGCAGAAGAGTGAGTGTAAGCTTAATTTTAGGAAAGTCAACAATACCAACAATAGCAATGGTCAGCAGCAAAACAAGGAACTGAATGAGAAAAATCACAAGAACATTTCTGACCTGTCACCACGAAACCCGGACAAAGTTGGAAAATGTTATTTTGCGTTTTTGGTATTTTCATATTCTCCAGTTCATAAGCTTTTGAATGATTATAAACTTGTAGGGATAACCCTTTCCTGTAATCCCCTCAGGAGGGGATTAAGCCCCCCCCCCCCCAACATGCCCAATCAATAACAAGTCAATCAGAGAAAAGAAGGCTTTTGTACAGGAAGTCCACGCTTCTTGTTCACCAACATCGCTCCGAAAATAGGGTAAAAAAGTATTTTACCTTAACAGATTTAATTTATTTTTAAAGTAAAATGATAGATGAATATGTAAAGCATACGGTCATCCCAAAATCCCAAAAATGGACGATTCCACCCTGAAATGACTTTGCACGCTGTTTACTCGAAATGAATTGGTGCCACTTTGTCCGGGTTTCGTGGTGACAGGTCACATTTGGTGTTACTTTTTTAAGACTGCTGATATCAACACGAGTGGAATTGAGGAAGAGGGAAAATTAATTTTTTCAGTTATGAGTATTATTTTGTTGATTTGGGCTACAACTAAGCTCTGGTACATGTATGATTTGACCTTGAATTAGGATATAACTTGACCTGTTTTTGGTTTTACCTATTACAGACCCATGTAAAGTTGTTTACATCGTAAGCATATTATACACTCATCTGAATGTTTTTTCCCACTTCATTGTAAGAGAAATTATATCTTAGTCATGTGAAATCTTTAACTTTGTATCCCAATGCCTTTTATCCATTTCAGATAATGAACCTCCGAACATCACATGTCCAGCAGATGTAATCAGTAATACAACTTTTGGTTTAGCAAATGGCACTGCCACGTGGCTTATCGCTACTGTCACTGATAATTCTGGAGAGTCTATAACACTTGTTGTGAATGAAACATCTGGTTCTACCTTTGACATCGGTGTCCACACTGTAGAGTTTACTGCTACAGATAGCAGTGGGAACAGTAACAATTGTACATTCACTGTTACTATTGAAGGTAAAGCTATTTGGGTTCATTCATATTTTAGTTCTTTGTGATTGTTATATGTAATTTAATATTTTTTATATGTGCTGGCTTTGTGTAGAAATTATGCCATTCCTTCTTATGAGAATGCAACAATTGTACATTCACTGTTACTATTCAAGGTAAAGATTTTACTGGCTCATATATTTGTTCAATATAATTAAATACTATTAATATTATTAATAATAATAATAGTAAAAAAGCAGTCACTCAGTTGAGTGAATACCTCCGCCACAGGTTTATGGGCGATGGAGATCGTAGGGGAGGGGGAAGAGACTTGCCTCGATTTTGAGACTGGGGCGGTAATGGGAATGTTGCTGGTAGTATTTTTAGTCTTCTCCCAAACTACGTAAGTAGATATGGGGTATTTCTATGTTGCTTGGATTACGGGCATCCTAATTGATTTATTTTGCTGTATATGTTCAAGTTTTCAGGGGGTAGCTTATTGCTCATTCATGAGACTCTTATAGGCTATACGGAATTAACAAAAGGCTAGGGGGTAGCACTATTGCTCGTTTACCAGACCTCATTTACCAGAATCGGTAAAAGGCAAAAAAGCTGTGAGAGTTGGAGAAGTTTGCATCCCGGTTATTGTTAGAAACATCTCTAACAAAAGTCCTATCAGTTTTTTGTATTGTTGGTCCGACAACAGAAAATTTGTTTTGGCCAGTCAGAATATTAGCTCTATTTAAGAAGTATTTTCCGTAGAAAAAAAGAAATTCCCAAAATTTATGTCAGCTATGCTACTGGTCAGAGCAATGTTAACAGGCAGATTTACGGTATTCTCATTTCTTCTTTCTACAGACAATGAGGCGCCTGTGTTGGAGAACTGTACTACCAATACCACTCTGAACTCAACTGAAGTGAGTGTGAACTTGACTTTACCCAATGCCACTGACAATGCAGGTCCAGTGACTTACAATGTAACATATGTAGAAGTTGATGTAGTAAGCTCATGCAACATCACTTTTGCTATATACTGGCAGAATGGCGATGTAGACATACAGGTATTTCATATTGGGCTCTACAAAGTTATCATCACAGTGACAGATCAAGCTGGGAATAGTGCTTCATGTGAATTTTACATAATGATCCTCGGTAAGTATTGTATTGTCATTGTATTGTCAATACTCTGACCTGTACTCCACACACTATTGGAAACAAATGGCTTATTACTGTGGATGTTGATTTCAGTGTTTGTTGCCTATTCACTCTGTTCACATCGTAGCCCTCTAATGGTAAAATTGCATCCAGTGTCTTCATGATAACCACATTGGCATCAAGTGAGTGTTGTGTGTATATTTGACGTGCTTCCGGAACTACACATGCGTATAATTTTGCCAGCCAATGATCACTAGAGATATTCCATACGCACAGTAACTGCCAAATATACCAAATGCAACAAATTATTGCTGCTCTTTCGATCAACGGTGATTTAACGACATGTTCCCGCAACAGCTCATGCACAGTGCAAACAACTGTATGTTTAATAATTTAACATATAGCATGTTATTTGTGTTTGTTATAATCATTTTCTTTATTTTTTTCTATAGACATTACAGCGCCTGTGTGGGTGAGCTTGATTTCTAATACCACACTGTATGTACCATCCAACTCAACTGAACTGAGTATGAACTTGACTTTGTCTGATGCCACGGATAATGCATGTCCAGTGACATACAACATAACATATGAGGAAGTTGATGTCGTAAATTGCTCCATCACTTTTGATTTATGCTGGCAGAATGGCAGTGTAGATCTGTGCATACAGGTATTTCGTATTGGACACTACAAAGTTATCATCACAGCGATAGATCTAGCTGGGAATAGTGCTCCATGTGTCTTTTACATTTGGATCCTTGGTAAGTTTCTAGGGAAATACAAATGAAATTGAATTTGCTGTCAACATGCAATTTTACTCTTATTGGTACATATATTGTCAATACTTTGAACTGTACTCCATGCACTATTGGAAACAAATGGCTTATTACTGTGGACGTTGACTTCAGTGTTTGTTGACTATACGCTCTATTCACATTGTATCCCTCTAATGGTAAAATTGTATCCAGCGTCTTCATGATAACCACTTTGGCGTCAAGTGAATGTTGTGTGTACACTTTATGCATGTACAGTGTACGTTCTTGTACTACATGCGTGTATACTTCTACCAGCCAATGATCACTTGAGATATTCCGCACATACGCACATCAACTGCAAAATATGCCAAACACAACACAGTATTGCTGCTCTTTCGATCAACTGTGATTTAATGATATGTTCCCTCAACAGCGTATGCACAGTACAAATAACCATATTATTAATAATTTCACATATATCATATTATTTGTGTTAATTCTAATCGTTTTTTCTTTGTTTCAATACTCTGACCTGTACTCCACGCACTATTGGAAACAAATGGCTTATTACTGTGGATGTTGATTTCAGTGTTTGTTGCCTGTTCACTCTGTTCAAATTGTAGCCCTTTAGTGGTAAAATTGCATCCAGTGTTTCAATGATAGCCACATTGGCATCAAGTGAGCGTTGTATGTACACTTGATGTGCTTATGTTCACTAGAGATATTTCATGTGTACGCACAATAATTTTGCTGCTCTTTCGGTCAATAGTGATTGCACAGTGCGAACAACCGTATGGTTTATAATTTAACATATAGCATGTTATTTGTGTTTCTTCTAATCATTTTCTTTTTTTTTGTAGACATTACGGCACCTGTGTGGGTGAGCTTGATTTCTAATACCACACTGTATGTACCATCCAACTCAACTGAACTGAGTATGAACTTGACTTTGCCTGATGCCACGGATAATGCATGTCCAGTGACATACAACATAACATATGAGGAAGTTGATGTAGTAAATTGCTCCATCACTTCTGATTTATGCTGGCAGAATGGCAGTGTAGATCTCTGCATACAGGTATTTCGTATTGGACACTACAAAGTTATCATCACAGCGATAGATCTAGCTGGGAATAGTGCTCCATGTGTCTTTTACATTTGGATCCTTGGTAAGTTTCTAGGGAAAGATAAATGAAATTGAGTTTTCTGTCAACATGCAATTTTACTCTTATTGGTACATATATTGTGAATACTCTAACCTGTACTCCACACTTTATTGAAAACAAATGGCTTATTACTGTGGACGTTGATTTCAGTGTTTGTTGACTATACGCTCTGTTCACATTGTAGCCCTCTAATGGTAAAATTGCATCTAGTGTCTTTGTGATAGCCATTGTGGTATCAAATGAGCATTGTACATACACTTTATGCAAGAATGTTATAGAAATATTGGTGATCTAACGTCATATGCCCTCATGAACAGCTCATGCACAGTGCGAATAACCATGTTATTATTAATAATTTAACATATAGCATGTTATTTGCGTTTATTCTAACCATTTCTTACTACATCTTATTTTCTATAGACAATACACCACCTGTGTTGGAGAACTGCATTGGTAATACCACTCTGAACTCAACTGAACTGAGTGTGAACTTGACTTTACCTAATGCCACAGACAATGCATGTCCAGTGACATACAATGTAACATATGTAGAAGTTGATGTAGTAAGCTCATGCAACATCACTTTTACTATATACTGGCAGAATGGCGATGTAGACATACAGGTATTTCATATTGGACACTACACACTTAACATCACAGTGACAGATCTAGCTGGGAATAGTGCTTCATGTGAATCCGACTTATGGGTCAACGGTGAGTATCTAGGGAAAGAAAAATGAAACTGGATTTGCTGTCAACATACATTGCTATTCTAATAGTGGTATTGTCATTATCCTGACCTGTACTGTTGGAAACAAATGGCTTATGTGGACGTTGATTTCAGTGTTTGTTGCCTATTCACTCTGTTCACATCGTAGCCCTCTAATGGTAAAATTGCATCCAGTGTCTTCATGATAACCACTTTGGAGTCACGTGAGCAGTTGATGTGCTGATTTTATGGCATTACTCGCCAGTTATCGCTTGAGATTATCTTGAGATAGGCACATCACCTGTAAAATACGCTAAACGCACTATTGCTGCTCTTCAGTGATCTAATGACATGTGACCCCAACAGCTCATGCACAGTGCGAATAACCATATTAATAATAATTTAACATATAGCATGTTATTTGTGTGTATTCTAACCATTTCTTATTACATCTTATTTTCTACAGACACTACACCACCTGTATTGGAGAACTGTGTTGGTAATACCACACTGAACTCAACTGAACTGAGCGTGAACTTGACTTTACCTAATGCCACAGACAATGCATGTCCAGTGACATACAATGTAACATATGTAGAAGTTGATGTAGAAAGCTCGTGTAACATCACTTTTACTATTTGCTGGCAGAATGGCGATGTAGATATCTGTATACAGGTATTTCATATTGGGCACTACAAATTTACCATCACAGTGACAGATCTAGCTGGGAATAGTGCTACATGTGAATCTGACATTTGGATCATTGGTGAGTATCTAAAGAAAGATCAATGTAATTGAATTTGCTGTCAATATACAATTTTACTTTTATTGGTACATATATTGTCAATACTCTGACCTGTACTCCACACACTATTGGAAACAAATGGCTTATTAATATGGATGTTGATTTCAGTGTTTGTTGACTGTTCACATAGCCCTCTAATGGTAAAATTGCATTCAGTGTCTTCATGACAGTCACATTGGCATCAAGTGAGTGTTGTGCGTACATTTAATGCACATACAATGTGTGTTATTGTACTACGTGCGTGTCTACTTCAACTAGCCACTGATCACTTGAGATATTCCACACATATGTACATCAACTGCAAAATATGCCAAACACATCACAGTGTTGCTGCTCTTTCGATCAACAGTGATCTAACTATGTGTTTCCTCAACAGCTTATGCACAGTACAAATAACTATATTATTAAAATTGAACATGAATCATGATATTTGTATTTATTCTAATCATTTTTTGTTCATAGACATTACGGCACCTGTGTGGGTGAGCTTGATTTCTAATACCACACTGTATGTACCATCCAACTCAACTGAACTGAGTATGAACTTGACTTTGCCTGATGCCACGGATAATGCATGTCCAGTGACATACAACATAACATATGAGGAAGTTGATGTCGTAAATTGCTCCATCACTTTTGATTTATGCTGGCAGAATGGCAGTGTAGATCTGTGCATACAGGTATTTCGTATTGGACACTACAAAGTTATCATCACAGCGATAGATCTAGCTGGGAATAGTGCTCCATGTGTCTTTTACATTTGGATCCTTGGTAAGTTTCTAGGGAAATACAAATGAAATTGAATTTGCTGTCAACATGCAATTTTACTCTTATTGGTACATATATTGTCAATACCCTGAACTGTACTCCATGCACTATTGGAAACAAATGGCTTATTACTGTGGACGTTGACTTCAGTGTTTGTTGACTGTACGCTCTATTCACATTGTATCCCTCTAATGGTAAAATTGTATCCAGCGTCTTCATGATAACCACTTTGGCGTCAAGTGAATGTTGTGTGTACACTTTATGCATGTACAGTGTACGTTCTTGTACTACATGCGTGTATACTTCTACCAGCCAATGATCACTTGAGATATTCCGCACATACGCACATCAACTGCAAAATATGCCAAACACAACACAGTGTTGCTGCTCTTTCGATCAACTGTGATTTAACGATATGTTCCCTCAACAGCGATTATTCTAATCGTTTTCTTTTTTTTTGTAGACATTACAGCGCCTGTGTGGGTGAGCTTGATTTCTAATACCACACTGTATGTACCATCCAACTCAACTGAACTGAGTATGAACTTGACTTTGCCTGATGCCACGGATAATGCATGTCCACTGACATACAACATAACATATGAGGAAGTTGATGTAGTAAATTGCTCCATCACTTCTGATTTATGCTGGCAGAATGGCAGTGTAGATCTCTGCATACAGGTATTTCGTATTGGACACTACAAAGTTATCATCACAGCGATAGATCTAGCTGGGAATAGTGTTCCATGTGTCTTTTACATTTGGATCCTTGGTAAGTTTCTAAGGAAAGATAATTGAAATTGAATTTTCTGTCAACATGCAATTTTACTCTTATTGGTACATATGTTGTCAATACTTTGACCTCTCCTCCACACTTTATTGGAAACAAATGGCTTATTACTGTGGAAGTTGATTTCAGTGTTTGTTGCCTATTCACTCTGTTCACATCGTAGCCCTCTAATGGTAAAATTGCATCTAGTGTCTTCATGATACCATTGTGGCATCAAATGAGCATTGTATATACACTTTATGCAAGAATGTTATAGAAATATTGGTGGTCTAACGACTTGAGCCCTCATCAACAGCTCATGCACAGTGCGAATAACCATATTATTATTTAATAATTTAACATATAGCATGTTATTTGTGTTTATTCTTACCTTTTCTTATTACATCTTATTTTCTATAGACAATACACCACCTGTGTTGGAGAACTGTATTGGTAATATCACTCTGAACTCAACTGAACTGAGTGTGAACTTGACTTTACCTAATGCCACAGACAATGCATGTCCAGTGACATACAATGTAACATATGTAGAAGTTGATGTAGTAAGCTCATGCAACATCACTTTTACTATATACTGGCAGAATGGCGATGTAGACATACAGGTATTTCATATTGGACACTACACACTTAACATCACAGTGACAGATCTAGCTGGGAATAGCGCTTCATGTGAATCCGACTTATGGGTCAACGGTGAGTATCTAGGGAAAGAAAAATGAAACTGGATTTGCTGTCAACATACATTGCTATTCTAATAGTGGTATTGTCATTATCCTGACCTGTACTGTTGGAAACAAATGGCTTATGTGGACGTTGATTTCAGTGTTTGTTGCCTATTCACTCTGTTCACATCGTAGCCCTCTAATGGTAAAATTGCATCCAGTGTCTTCATGATAACCACTTTGGAGTCACGTGAGCAGTTGATGTGCTGATTTTATGGCATTACTCGCCAGTTATCGCTTGAGATTATCTTGAGATAGGCACATCACCTGTAAAATACGCTAAACGCACTATTGCTGCTCTTCAGTGATCTAATGACATGTGACCCCAACAGCTCATGCACAGTGCGAATAACCATATTAATAATAATTTAACATATAGCATGTTATTTGTGTGTATTCTAACCATTTCTTATTACATCTTATTTTCTACAGACACTACACCACCTGTATTGGAGAACTGTGTTGGTAATACCACACTGAACTCAACTGAACTGAGCGTGAACTTGACTTTACCTAATGCCACAGACAATGCATGTCCAGTGACATACAATGTAACATATGTAGAAGTTGATGTAGAAAGCTCGTGTAACATCACTTTTACTATTTGCTGGCAGAATGGCGATGTAGATATCTGTATACAGGTATTTCATATTGGGCACTACAAATTTACCATCACAGTGACAGATCTAGCTGGGAATAGTGCTACATGTGAATCTGACATTTGGATCATTGGTGAGTATCTAAAGAAAGATCAATGTAATTGAATTTGCTGTCAATATACAATTTTACTTTTATTGGTACATATGTAGGTCCAGCCCCGGAGGGGTGGGTTAATTCTGATAAAAGGAGCAAAAAGGAGAACACATCAGTATTTGTTGACTGGAGGATGTGGAAACGATGTTTATTGTTTCACTGCTCACATAAGAATGACAGCAATGAAACCTACTGGGATAAGGTTGCATTTCCTACTGGGTGCCTTAACCAATCAGAAGGAAGTGACCATGGCAACTGGTTCACACCCAGGATGAAGGGGAGTGAGAAATCAGGAAAGGCCATCACAGGTGGATTCATCAGACAGTCCAGAATAGAATTCAAGATGCGCTGGTGTTCGTTGGTTTGTGAGGCCAAATGGAATTCTAAGCCCCTCATACAATCCCCATGGTGTTACAAACGCTGTCAGAGGTCGGCTTTTTTCCGACATAAATCCTTGATGGTAGGCTTTACCCTGGTCCAGAGTTGAGAACCAAGAGTTTCCACCTAAACCATCAAGAACATCTTGTATGCGAGGGATGGGTTGCCGATCTGTTATTGTCTTGTTGTTGAGTTCTCTGTAGTCTATGCAGAGACGTAGACTGCCATCTTTCTTCCTGACACAGACTATAGGGGAAGAGTAGGGTGTGAAGACTTGGTGATCCATCCTCTTTCCATCAGGTCTTGAAGGTATTCCTTGACTTCTTTGAAAAGGGGCGGGCACCGAGATGTAGCTCTTTTGAACTGGCTTGTCGTCATGGAGTTGGATGTCCATCTTAAGGTTTTGATGCAACCCATATCTTGGTCATCCTTCGCAAAAGCTCCACCCTCTTCTTTGAGCATCTTCTCTGCAGCCAATCTCTGCTCGTCTGTCAGATGACTCAGGTCTACTGGTGGGGTCCATCCTGATGTATTTGGGCGGGGTCGAGCTGTAACATTGCTGACTTTTGTCATGTAGGCGGGTTGGGTGTCATCGGATGGCGCACGTCCATTGGAGCAAGGGAGGACTGCTCTGACTTGTTGGAGTACACCCAGTACGGTTCGACCTTTGAGGGAGACGTCCCACTGAGACCTGTTCGTTACTGGTACTTGAATGCGTGAAGAAGAACCTTCGTTTACCATCACTAAGCATTCTCCTATCTCTGCTTCTTCTGGCCAGGGTGTACTGATGTTTGGCTCAAACAGTACAGGGGTGTTTTCACTGACTGGTCCCGTCCTCACTATGCAGATTACTGCTTTGGTCGTACCCTTTGGTATCAGTACGTCTTTCTTCCCTATTCGAACTGTGCACAAGTTATCAGAACTTGGGCTGTGAAGAAGATTGACTAAAGCCTTAATTGAAGAAGATTTCATGCGGGGGAACCCTCCACGTAGGACACTCCTGACGTCTCCTTTATGATCTTTCGAAATTCTCTCAATTACGTTGTATCCGATGATTGGTTCGGCTAGAGCATCCGATGTCACGAGCATCGGCACCAGCAAGGATGTAGGCAGGTCTCCTCCTTTTCCACTCAGTGAGAACTGTGCTTCAATCCAGCCGTCATAGGGGATGGGGGTTGAATTTGCAGCTCTTACGTCTAATGGTGTTTCATCCAGTAATTGCTGAATAGGCCGGATGGAGACGTTGGGGAGATTACGATGAAGCCACGAGCGAGGAAGAAGAGAAATCTGGGACCCTGTGTCCCAAAGGGCCTCCGTCTGCTTCCCATCTATGCAGCACTGCACCATGCATCTGTTTCCGATCAGTCGGCTCACTTTATGGTGTTGCTGCGGGGTTAGGTGCGCACATACTTGTGCTGGGGCTCTTGCTTCATTCTTAATCGTCTTCCTGGTTGTGGTTTCTTCCTGATGCTGGGACTCCTTCACCGGGGTGGTTACTGACCGTCCCCCTTGGCAGTAACCCGTTGTCGTTTCCCGACGGGCATTGACGGATGAAATGATCCGGCGATCCACATCTGAAACAATGGCGGCACTGGTCGCCTACACCTTGTTCTTGACATCTTTGGCAACCCCATTTCCGAGTGGGGCCCTGGGATGGGGTGTTCTCTGCTGGCCCGATGAGATGTTGCCTCTCGTTTGCAGAGCACAGGCGAGAGCAGCGACCTGTGATTTCAACTCCCTCACATCATCGGCCAGTGGGTTTGGACTTCTGGGGGTTCAATGCTGGGGTTTAGGTGGTTCGGGTTCTGTCGTGTTGTAGGACATACTATTGACCGCCAATGGTCTTGAGGAATTCATCTTTTGCTGGCTCGGCCTCGTGACTGGCGGCTATATTAAGCTTCTCCAAAAGCTCCTCATCCACGACTGTTGGATCTTGAAGATAAGGACGCATGTCCATCCGCACCTTCACTCCGAAACCCTGTTTGTAGTGAGTGGAGGAACATCGCCTCACCTGTTCTGCTTCGTACCTTGGGCCTGCCGTCACCTCCTTTGACACGAACAGAACTTTCTGCTGCAGGTCCATGGTTCGGATGAGGAATTCTTGGGGGGTCTCCTTTATTTCTTGGCGGGCTCTGGATAACTGGTAATACAGCTCCGTGGCATCGCTCTCTCGGTAGTGGGATCTCAGGACGCCAGCCGGACGTCTATGAGTGCAAGGGCCGGCTTTCCTTCGAGGTAGCTTCTCAGGCGTGATGCTGGGTTTATCGCCGAATCACAGACTCGACCACCTCTCTCTCCTTGTAGCCCTTGGCTAAACCAGCCTCAATCTGGTGCATAAGAGACAAAAAGGTAATTTTGTCTTTCTGCCCCAGATCTCCGACCTGTCCAAATATCTTGAATTCCGCTTGAAAGATGGGTCCCGTTGTCGCATCCGTTGTAAATCGTTGATGCGCTCTGTGGGCTGTTGGTTGGTACCTCTGCAGGCTCAGGGCTAAGGTCGCCTTCAGAATTTGCATCATCTGTTGCAAAACTGATAGGCCTTCATCTTCACTCAACTCGACTTCATCACTACTAAGATACCGGACGTACTTGGCGGAGGAGGGCATGGGTTGTCTTGCCCTCACCCTCGATTTCGGCTACAGCGCATACCTTTAGCAAGTTCTCTCTCGTTGCAGATTGCAGTAGGGCATGTACTACGCTGTGGATTTCATCAAGGGCAGCCATCTTGAACACCGGAAGGACAACTGGTTAACGGGGAAACGTCGTCTCGCTCTTCATCCAAGGTTCGTGGTCTCAGAACAGGCACACATCATCTAGTTGGGCATGTTGCTTACACCAGATGCACCTGTCCTGGCAAGATCGCCAAATGTCGGTCCAGCCCCGGAGGGGTGGGTTAATTCTGATAAAAGGAGCAAAAAGGAGAACACATCAGTATTTGTTGACTGGAGGATGTGGAAACGATGTTTATTGTTTCACTGCTCACATAAGAATGACAGCAATGAAACCTACTGGGATAAGGTTGCATTTCCTACTGGGTGCCTTAACCAATCAGAAGGAAGTGACCATGGCAACTGGTTCACACCCAAACCAGTTAGCTGTGTGGGCTACCAGGAGTGCCACATGGACATTCTTGGAGGATTGCCACATGTACACTCTTGGACCTTGGAAATGGGAACTTGTATTTTTTTAGGGGGGTGGTATTTACTAACTCCTTTTGAGAGGTCTCTGGGAGGGGCACTACACATATATTGTCAATACTCTGACCTGTACTCCACACACTATTGGAAACAAATGGCTTATTAATATGGATGTTGATTTCAGTGTTTGTTGACTGTTCACATAGCCCTCTAATGGTAAAATTGCATTGTCTTCATGACAGTCACATTGGCATCAAGTGAGTGTTGTGCGTACATTTAATGCACATACAATGTGTGTTATTGTACTACGTGCGTGTCTACTTCAACTAGCCACTGATCACTTGAGATATTCCACACATATGTACATCAACTGCAAAATATGCCAAACACATCACAGTGTTGCTGCTCTTTCGATCAACAGTGATCTAACTATGTGTTTCCTCAACAGCTTATGCACAGTACAAATAACTATATTATTAAAATTGAACATGAATCATGATATTTGTGTTTATTCTAATCATTTTTTGTTCATAGACATTACGGCACCTGTGTGGGTGAGCTTGATTTCTAATACCACACTGTATGTACCATCCAACTCAACTGAACTGAGTATGAACTTGACTTTGCCTGATGCCACGGATAATGCATGTCAAGTGACATACAACATAACATATGAGGAAGTTGATGTAGTAAATTGCTCCATCACTTTTGATTTATGCTGGCAGAATGGCAGTGTAGATCTCTGCATACAGGTATTTCGTATTGGACACTACAAAGTTATCATCACAGCGATAGATCTAGCTGGGAATAGTGCTCCATGTGTCTTTTACATTTGGATCCTTGGTAAGTTTCTAGGGAAATACAAATGAAATTGAATTTGCTGTCAACATGCAATTTTACTCTTATTGGTACATATATTGTCAATACCCTGAACTGTACTCCATGCACTATTGGAAACAAATGGCTTATTACTGTGGACGTTGACTTCAGTGTTTGTTGACTATACGCTCTATTCACATTGTATCCCTCTAATGGTAAAATTGTATCCAGCGTCTTCATGATAACCACTTTGGCGTCAAGTGAATGTTGTGTGTACACTTTATGCATGTACAGTGTACGTTCTTGTACTACATGCGTGTATACTTCTACCAGCCAATGATCACTTGAGATATTCCGCACATACGCACATCAACTGCAAAATATGCCAAACACAACACAGTATTGCTGCTCTTTCGATCAACTGTGATTTAACGATATGTTCCCTCAACAGCGATTATTCTAATCGTTTTCTTTTTTTTTGTAGACATTACAGCGCCTGTGTGGGTGAGCTTGATTTCTAATACCACACTGTATGTACCATCCAACTCAACTGAACTGAGTATGAACTTGACTTTGCCTGATGCCACGGATAATGCATGTCCACTGACATACAACATAACATATGAGGAAGTTGATGTAGTAAATTGCTCCATCACTTCTGATTTATGCTGGCAGAATGGCAGTGTAGATCTCTGCATACAGGTATTTCGTATTGGACACTACAAAGTTATCATCACAGCGATAGATCTAACTGGGAATAGTGCTCCATGTGTCTTTTACATTTGGATCCTTGGTAAGTTTCTAGGGAAATACAAATGAAATTGAATTTGCTGCCAACATGCAATTTTACTCTTATTGGTACATATGTTGTCAATACTCTGACCGTTACTCCACACACTCGTAGAAACAAATGGTTTATTACTGTGTAAGTTGATTTCAGTGTTTGTTGCCTGTACAGTCTATTCACAACGTAGCCCTCTAATGGTGAAATTATATCTAGTGTCGTGATGGTAGCCATATTGGCATCAAGTGAGTGTTGTATGTATATTTTATGCACGTATGTTATGGTGCTAAGTGCGCATGTAATTCTGCCAGCAAATGATCGCTGGAGATATTCTGCGCGATGGACATTAACTGGAAAATATGCCAAATGCAATGCACTATTGCTGCTCTTTCAATCAACAGTGATCTAAAAATCGTCTGATGTCATGTGCCCTCAACAGCTCATGCACAGTGTGAAGAACCATATTATTATAATAATTTAACATATAGCATGTTATTTGTGTTTATTTTAATCATTTTCTTTTTTTCTGTAGACATTACGGCACCTGTGTGGGTGAGCTTGATTTCTAATACCACACTGTATGTACCATCCAACTCAACTGAACTGAGTATGAACTTGACTTTACCTGATGCCACGGACAATGCATGTCCAATTACATACAACATAACATATGAGGAAGTTGATGTAGTAAATTGCTCCATCACTTCTGATTTATGCTGGCAGAATGGCAGTGTAGATCTGTGCATACAGGTATTTCGTATTGGACACTACAAAGTTATCATCACAGCGATAGATCTAGCTGGGAATAGTGCTCCATGTGTCTTTTACATTTGGATCCTTGGTAAGTTTCTAGGGAAATACAAATGAAATTGAATTTTCTGTCAACATGCAATTTTACTTTTATTGGTACTTATATTGTCAATACTCTGACCTGTACTCCACGCACTATTGGAAACAAATGGCTCATTATCGTTTCGGTTTGCGGTAACACCATGTGTTTATCTCAACTAAAGTGAAGCTGAGGTACAGGTTCTGAAAAGAACCTTATCGCACAACTTGTTACTGTGGATGTTGATTTCAGTGTTTGTTGCCTGTTCACTCTGTTCAAATTGTAGCCCTTTAGTGGTAAAATTGCATCCAGTGTTTCAATGATAGCCACATTGGCATCAAGTGAGCGTTGTATGTACACTTGATGTGCTTATGTTCACTAGAGATATTTCATGCATACGCACAATAATTTTGCTGCTCTTTCGGTCAATAGTGATTGCACAGTGTGAACAACCGTATGGTTTATAATTTAACATATAGCATGTTATTTGTGTTTCTTCTAATCATTTTCTTTTTTTCTATAGACATTACGGCGCCTGTGTGGGTGAGCTTGATTTCTAATACCACACTGTATGTACCATCCAACTCAACTGAACTGAGTATGAACTTGACTTTGCCTGATGCCACGGATAATGCATGTCCAGTGACATACAACATAACATATGAGGAAGTTGATGTCGTAAATTGCTCCATCACTTCTGATTTATGCTGGCAGAATGGCAGTGTAGATCTTTGCATACAGGTATTTCGTCTTGGACACTACAAAGTTATCATCACAGCGATAGATCTAGCTGGGAATAGTGCTCCATGTGTCTTTTACATTTGGATCCTTGGTAAGTTTCTAGAGAAATACAAATGAAATTGAATTTGCTGTCAACATGCAATTTTACTCTTATTGGTACATATATTGTCAATACTTTGAACTGTACTCCATGCACTATTGGAAACAAATGGCTTATTACTGTGGACGTTGACTTCAGTGTTTGTTGACTATACGCTCTATTCACATTGTATCCCTCTAATGGTAAAATTGTATCCAGCGTCTTCATGATAACCACTTTGGCGTCAAGTGAATGTTGTGTGTACACTTTATGCATGTACAGTGTACGTTCTTGTACTACATGCGTGTATACTTCTACCAGCCAATGATCACTTGAGATATTCCGCACATACGCACATCAACTGCAAAATATGCCAAACACAACACAGTGTTGCTGCTCTTTCGATCAACTGTGATTTAATGATATGTTCCCTCAACAGCGTATGCACAGTACAAATAACCATATTATTAATAATTTCACATATATCATATTATTTGTGTTAATTCTAATCGTTTTTTCTTTGTTTCAATACTCTGACCTGTACTCCACGCACTATTGGAAACAAATGGCTTATTACTGTGGATGTTGATTTCAGTGTTTGTTGCCTGTTCACTCTGTTCAAATTGTAGCCCTTTAGTGGTAAAATTGCATCCAGTGTTTCAATGATAGCCACATTGGCATCAAGTGAGCATTGTATGTACACTTGATGTGCTTATGTTCACTAGAGATATTTCATGCATACGCACAATAATTTTGCTGCTCTTTCGGTCAATAGTGATTGCACAGTGTGAACAACCGTATGGTTTATAATTTAACATATAGCATGTTATTTGTGTTTCTTCTAATCATTTTCTTTTTTTCTGTAGACATTACGGCGCCTGTGTGGGTGACCTTGATTTCTAATACCACACTGTATGTACCATCCAACTCAACTGAACTGAGTATGAACTTGACTTTGCCTGATGCCACGGATAATGCATGTCCAGTGACATACAACATAACATATGAGGAAGTTGATGTAGTAAATTGCTCCATCACTTCTGATTTATGCTGGCAGAATGGCAGTGTAGATCTCTGCATACAGGTATTTCGTATTGGACACTACAAAGTTATCATCACAGCGATAGATCTAGCTGGGAATAGTGCTCCATGTGTCTTTTACATTTGGATCCTTGGTAAGTTTCTAGGGAAAGATAAATGAAATTGAGTTTTCTGTCAACATGCAAATTTACTCTTATTGGTACATATATTGTTAATACTCTAACCTGTACTCCACACTTTATTGAAAACAAATGGCTTATTACTGTGGACGTTGATTTCAGTGTTTGTTGACTATACGCTCTGTTCACATTGTAGCCCTCTAATGGTAAAATTGCATCTAGTGTCTTTGTGATAGCCATTGTGGTATCAAATGAGCATTGTACATACACTTTATGCAAGAATGTTATAGAAATATTGGTGATCTAACGTCATATGCCCTCATGAACAGCTCATGCATAGTGCGAATAACCATGTTATTATTAATAATTTAACATATAGCATGTTATTTGCATTTATTCTAACCATTTCTTATTACATCTTATTTTCTATAGACAATACACCACCTGTGTTGGAGACCTGTATTGGTAATATCACTCTGAACTCAACTGAACTGAGTGTGAACTTGACTTTACCTAATGCCACAGACAATGCATGTCCAGTGACATACAATGTAACATATGTAGAAGTTGATGTAGTAAGCTCATGCAACATCACTTTTACTATATACTGGCAGAATGGTGATGTAGACATACAGGTATTTCATATTGGACACTACACACTTAACATCACAGTGACAGATCTAGCTGGGAATAGCGCTTCATGTGAATCCGACTTATGGGTCAACGGTGAGTATCTAGGGAAAGAAAAATGAAACTGGATTTGCTGTCAACGTTCAATGCTATTCTAATAGTGGTATTGTCATTATCCTGACCTGTACTGTTGGAAACAAATTATGGCTTATTACTGTGGACGTTGATTTCAGTGTTTGTTGCCTATTCACTCTGTTCACATCGTAGCCCTCTAATGGTAAAATTGCATCCAGTGTCTTCATGATAACCACTTTGGAGTCACGTGAGCAGTTGATGTGCTGATTTTATGGCATTACTCGCCAGTTATCGCTTGAGATATTCTTGAGATAGGCACATCACCTGTAAAATACGCTAAACGCACTATTGCTGCTCTTCAGTGATCTAATGACATGTGACCCCAACAGCTCATGCACAGTGCGAATAACCATATTAATAATAATTTAACATATAGCATGTTATTTGTGTGTATTCTAACCATTTCTTATTACATCTTATTTTCTACAGACACTACACCACCTGTATTGGAGAACTGTGTTGGTAATACCACACTGAACTCAACTGAACTGAGCGTGAACTTGACTTTACCTAATGCCACAGACAATGCATGTCCAGTGACATACAATGTAACATATGTAGAAGTTGATGTAGAAAGCTCGTGTAACATCACTTTTACTATTTGCTGGCAGAATGGCGATGTAGATATCTGTATACAGGTATTTCATATTGGGCACTACAAATTTACCATCACAGTGACAGATCTAGCTGGGAATAGTGCTACATGTGAATCTGACATTTGGATCATTGGTGAGTATCTAAAGAAAGATCAATGTAATTGAATTTGCTGTCAATATACAATTTTACTTTTATTGGTACATATATTGTCAATACTCTGACCTGTACTCCACACACTATTGGAAACAAATGGCTTATTAATATGGATGTTGATTTCAGTGTTTGTTGACTGTTCACATAGCCCTCTAATGGTATAATTGCATTGTCTTCATGACAGTCACATTGGCATCAAGTGAGTGTTGTGCGTACATTTAATGCACATAGAATGTGTGTTATTGTACTACGTGCGTGCCTACTTCAACTAGCCAATGATCACTTGAGATATTCCACACATATGCACATCAACTGCAAAATATGCCAAACACATCACAGTGTTGCTGCTCTTTCGATCAACAGTGATCTAACTATGTGTTTCCTCAACAGCTTATGCACAGTACAAATAACTATATTATTAAAATTGAACATGAATCATGATATTTGTGTTTATTCTAATCATTTTTTGTTCATAGACATTACGGCACCTGTGTGGGTGAGCTTGATTTCTAATACCACACTGTATGTACCATCCAACTCAACTGAACTGAGTATGAACTTGACTTTGCCTGATGCCACGGATAATGCATGTCCAGTGACATACAACATAACATATGAGGAAGTTGATGTCGTAAATTGCTCCATCACTTTTGATTTATGCTGGCAGAATGGCAGTGTAGATCTGTGCATACAGGTATTTCGTATTGGACACTACAAAGTTATCATCACAGCGATAGATCTAGCTGGGAATAGTGCTCCATGTGTCTTTTACATTTGGATCCTTGGTAAGTTTCTAGGGAAATACAAATGAAATTGAATTTGCTGTCAACATGCAATTTTACTCTTATTGGTACATATATTGTGAATACTCTAACCTGTACTCCACACTTTATTGAAAACAAATGGCTTATTACTGTGGACGTTGACTTCAGTGTTTGTTGACTATACGCTCTATTCACATTGTATCCCTCTAATGGTAAAATTGCATCCAGCGTCTTCATGATAACCACTTTGGCGTCAAGTGAATGTTGTGTGTACACTTTATGCGTGTACAGTGTACGTTCTTGTACTACATGCGTGTATACTTCTACCAGCCAATGATCACTTGAGATATTCCGCACATACGCACATCAACTGCAAAATATGCCAAACACAACACAGTATTGCTGCTCTTTCGATCAACTGTGATTTAACGATATGTTCCCTCAACAGCGATTATTCTAATCGTTTTCTTTTTTTTTGTAGACATTACAGCGCCTGTGTGGGTGAGCTTGATTTCTAATACCACACTGTATGTACCATCCAACTCAACTGAACTGAGTATGAACTTGACTTTGCCTGATGCCACGGATAATGCATGTCCACTGACATACAACATAACATATGAGGAAGTTGATGTAGTAAATTGCTCCATCACTTCTGATTTATGCTGGCAGAATGGCAGTGTAGATCTCTGCATACAGGTATTTCGTATTGGACACTACAAAGTTATCATCACAGCGATAGATCTAACTGGGAATAGTGCTCCATGTGTCTTTTACATTTGGATCCTTGGTAAGTTTCTAGGGAAATACAAATGAAATTGAATTTGCTGCCAACATGCAATTTTACTCTTATTGGTACATATGTTGTCAATACTCTGACCGTTACTCCACACACTCGTAGAAACAAATGGTTTATTACTGTGTAAGTTGATTTCAGTGTTTGTTGCCTGTACAGTCTATTCACAACGTAGCCCTCTAATGGTGAAATTATATCTAGTGTCGTGATGGTAGCCATATTGGCATCAAGTGAGTGTTGTATGTATATTTTATGCACGTATGTTATGGTGCTAAGTGCGCATGTAATTCTGCCAGCAAATGATCGCTGGAGATATTCTGCGCGATGGACATTAACTGCAAAATATGCCAAATGCAATGCACTATTGCTGCTCTTTCAATCAACAGTGATCTAAAAATCATCTGATGTCATGTGCCCTCAACAGCTCATGCACAGTGTGAAGAACCATATTATTATAATAATTTAACATATAGCATGTTATTTGTGTTTATTTTAATCATTTTCTTTTTTTCTGTAGACATTACGGCACCTGTGTGGGTGAGCTTGATTTCTAATACCACACTGTATGTACCATCCAACTCAACTGAACTGAGTATGAACTTGACTTTGCCTGATGCCACGGACAATGCATGTCCAGTGACATACAACGTAACATATGAGGAAGTTGATGTAGTAAATTGCTCCATCACTTCTGATTTATGCTGGCAGAATGGCAGTGTAGATCTGTGCATACAGGTATTTCGTATTGGACACTACAAAGTTATCATCACAGCGATAGATCTAGCTGGGAATAGTGCTCCATGTGTCTTTTACATTTGGATCCTTGGTAAGTTTCTAGGGAAATACAAATGAAATTGAATTTTCTGTCAACATGCAATTTTACTTTTATTGGTACTTATATTGTCAATACTCTGACCTGTACTCCACGCACTATTGGAAACAAATGGCTCATTATCGGTTCGGTTTGCGGTAACACCATGTGTTTATCTCAACTAAAGTGAAGCTGAGGTACAGGTTCTGAAAAGAACCTTATCGCACAACTTGTTACTGTGGATGTTGATTTCAGTGTTTGTTGCCTGTTCACTCTGTTCAAATTGTAGCCCTTTAGTGGTAAAATTGCATCCAGTGTTTCAATGATAGCCACATTGGCATCAAGTGAGCGTTGTATGTACACTTGATGTGCTTATGTTCACTAGAGATATTTCCACACATATGCACATACTGCAAAATATAATTTTGCTGCTCTTTCGGATCAATAGTGATTCTAACTATGTGTGTGAACAACCGTATGGTTTATAATTTAACATATAGCATGTTATTTGTGTTTCTTCTAATCATTTTCTTTTTTCTGTAGACATTACGGCGCCTGTGTGGGTGAGCTTGATTTCTAATACCACACTGTATGTACCATCGAACTCAACTGAACTGAGTATGAACTTGACTTTGCCTGATGCCACGGATAATGCATGTCCAGTGACATACAACATAACATATGAGGAAGTTGATGTCGTAAATTGCTCCATCACTTCTGATTTATGCTGGCAGAATGGCAGTGTAGATCTTTGCATACAGGTATTTCGTCTTGGACACTACAAAGTTATCATCACAGCGATAGATCTAGCTGGGAATAGTGCTCCATGTGTCTTTTACATTTGGATCCTTGGTAAGTTTCTAGAGAAATACAAATGAAATTGAATTTGCTGTCAACATGCAATTTTACTCTTATTGGTACATATATTGTCAATACTTTGAACTGTACTCCATGCACTGTTGGAAACAAATGGCTTATTACTGTGGACGTTGACTTCAGTGTTTGTTGACTATACGCTCTATTCACATTGTATCCCTCTAATGGTAAAATTGTATCCAGCGTCTTCATGATAACCACTTTGGCGTCAAGTGAATTTTGTGTGTACACTTTATGCATGTACAGTGTACGTTCTTGTACTACATGCGTGTATACTTCTACCAGCCAATGATCACTTGAGATATTCCGCACATACGCACATCAACTGCAAAATATGCCAAACACAACACAGTATATATTGCTGCTCTTTCGATCAACTGTGATTTAATGATATGTTCCCTCAACAGCGTATGCACAGTACAAATAACCATATTATTAATAATTTCACATATATCGTATTATTTGTGTTAATTCTAATCGTTTTTTCTTTGTTTCAATACTCTGACCTGTACTCCACGCACTATTGGAAACAAATGGCTTATTACTGTGGATGTTGATTTCAGTGTTTGTTGCCTGTTCACTCTGTTCAAGTTGTAGCCCTTTAGTGGTAAAATTGCATCCAGTGTTTCAATGATAGCCACATTGGCATCAAGTGAGCGTTGTATGTACACTTGATGTGCTTATGTTCACTAGAGATATTTCATGCATACGCACAATAATTTTGCTGCTCTTTCGGTCAATAGTGATTGCACAGTGTGAACAACCGTATGGTTTATAATTTAACATATAGCATGTTATTTGTGTTTCTTCTAATCATTTTCTTTTTTTCTGTAGACATTACGGCGCCTGTGTGGGTGAGCTTGATTTCTAATACCACACTGTATGTACCATCCAACTCAACTGAACTGAGTATGAACTTGACTTTGCCTGATGCCACGGACAATGCATGTCCAGTGACATACAACATAACATATGAGGAAGTTGATGTAGTAAATTGCTCCATCACTTCTGATTTATGCTGGCAGAATGGCAGTGTAGATCTCTGCATACAGGTATTTCGTATTGGACACTACAAAGTTATCATCACAGCGATAGATCTAGCTGGGAATAGTGCTCCATGTGTCTTTTACATTTGGATCCTTGGTAAGTTTCTAGGGAAATACAAATGAAATTGAATTTGCTGTCAACATGCAATTTTACTCTTATTGGTACATATATTGTCAATACCCTGAACTGTACTCCATGCACTATTGGAAACAAATGGCTTATTACTGTGGACGTTGACTTCAGTGTTTGTTGACTATACGCTCTATTCACATTGTATCCCTCTAATGGTAAAATTGCATCCAGCGTCTTCATGATAACCACTTTGGCGTCAAGTGAATGTTGTGTGTACACTTTATGCATGTACAGTGTACGTTCTTGTACTACATGCGTGTATACTTCTACCAGCCAATGATCACTTGAGATATTCCGCACATACGCACATCAACTGCAAAATATGCCAAACACAACACAGTATTGCTGCTCTTTCGATCAACTGTGATTTAACGATATGTTCCCTCAACAGCGATTATTCTAATCGTTTTCTTTTTTTTTGTAGACATTACAGCGCCTGTGTGGGTGAGCTTGATTTCTAATACCACACTGTATGTACCATCCAACTCAACTGAACTGAGTATGAACTTGACTTTGCCTGATGCCACGGATAATGCATGTCCACTGACATACAACATAACATATGAGGAAGTTGATGTAGTAAATTGCTCCATCACTTCTGATTTATGCTGGCAGAATGGCAGTGTAGATCTCTGCATACAGGTATTTCGTATTGGACACTACAAAGTTATCATCACAGCGATAGATCTAGCTGGGAATAGTGCTCCATGTGTCTTTTACATTTGGATCCTTGGTAAGTTTCTAAGGAAAGATAAATGAAATTGAATTTTCTGTCAACATCCAATTTTACTTTTATTGGTACTTATATTGTCAATACTCTGACCTGTACTCCACGCACTATTGGAAACAAATGGCTCATTATCGTTTCGGTTTGCGGTAACACCATGTGTTTATCTCAACTAAAGTGAAGCTGAGGTACAGGTTCTGAAAAGAACCTTATCGCACAACTTGTTACTGTGGATGTTGATTTCAGTGTTTGTTGCCTGTTCACTCTGTTCAAATTGTAGCCCTTTAGTGGTAAAATTGCATCCAGTGTTTCAATGATAGCCACATTGGCATCAAGTGAGCGTTGTATGTACACTTGATGTGCTTATGTTCACTAGAGATATTTCATGTGTACGCACAATAATTTTGCTGCTCTTTCGGTCAATAGTGATTGCACAGTGTGAACAACCGTATGGTTTATAATTTAACATATAGCATGTTATTTGTGTTTCTTCTAATCATTTTCTTTTTTTCTGTAGACATTACGGCGCCTGTGTGGGTGAGCTTGATTTCTAATACCACACTGTATGTACCATCCAACTCAACTGAACTGAGTATGAACTTGACTTTGCCTGATGCCACGGATAATGCATGTCCAGTGACATACAACATAACATATGAGGAAGTTGATGTAGTAAATTGCTCCATCACTTCTGATTTATGCTGGCAGAATGGCAGTGTAGATCTCTGCATACAGGTATTTCGTATTGGACACTACAAAGTTATCATCACAGCGATAGATCTAGCTGGGAATAGTGCTCCATGTGTCTTTTACATTTGGATCCTTGGTAAGTTTCTAGAGAAATACAAATGAAATTGAATTTGCTGTCAACATGCAATTTTACTCTTATTGGTACATATATTGTCAATACCCTGAACTGTACTCCATGCACTATTGGAAACAAATGGCTTATTACTGTGGACGTTGACTTCAGTGTTTGTTGACTATACGCCTATTCACATTGTATCCCTATAATGGTAAATTGTATCCAGCGCCTTCATGATAACCACTTTGGCCAAGTGAATGTTGTGTGTACACTTTATGCATGTACAGTGTACGTTCTTGTACTACATGCGTGTATACTTCTACCAGCCAATGATCACTTGAGATATTCCGCACATACGCACATCAACTGCAAAATATGCCAAACACAACACAGTATTGCTGCTCTTTCGATCAACTGTGATTTAATGATATGTTCCCTCAACAGCGTATGCACAGTATAAATAACCATATTATTAATAATTTCACATATATCATATTATTTGTGTTAATTCTAATCGTTTTTTCTTTGTTTCAATACTCTGACCTGTACTCCACGCACTATTGGAAACAAATGGCTTATTACTGTGGATGTTGATTTCAGTGTTTGTTGCCTGTTCACTCTGTTCAAATTGTAGGCCTTTAGTGGTAAAATTGCATCCAGTGTTTCAATGATAGCCACATTGGCATCAAGTGAGCGTTGTATGTACACTTGATGTGCTTATGTTCACTAGAGATATTTCATGCATCACGCACAATAATTTTTGCTGCTCTTCGGTCAATAGTGATTGCACAGTGTGAACAACCATGGTTTATAATTTAAGCATATAGCATGTTGATTATTTGTGTTTCTTCTAATCATTTTCTTTTTTCTATAGACATTACGGCGCCTGTGTGGGTGAGCTTGATTTCTAATACCACACTGTATGTACCATCCAACTCAACTGAACTGAGTATGAACTTGACTTTGCCTGATGCCACGGACAATGCATGTCCAGTGACATACAACATAACATATGAGGAAGTTGATGTAGTAAATTGCTCCATCACTTCTGATTTATGCTGGCAGAATGGCAGTGTAGATCTCTGCATACAGGTATTTCATATTGGACACTACAAAGTTATCATCACAGCGATAGATCTAGCTGGGAATAGTGCTCCATGTGTCTTTTACATTTGGATCCTTGGTAAGTTTCTAGAGAAAGATAAATGAAATTGAGTTTTCTGTCAACATGCAATTTTACTCTTATTGGTACATATATTGTTAATACTCTAACCTGTACTCCACACTTTATTGAAAACAAATGGCTTATTACTGTGGACGTTGATTTCAGTGTTTGTTGACTATACGCCTGTTATTGTATAGCGCACGTATCCACCAACTGAGTGGTGCTCAAGGCTATATTATTACCCCTGCTCATAAGGCTTATAAATCATTCCTGAAACCATCTCAGCTCCCTGGGAGTATACAGCTCAATTGCTGCCATTACAGCGCATATAGGGCTAATCAACCAACTCTGCCCTCACAGGTACCCATTTAACCCCTGGGTGGAGAGAAGCAATTATGGTTAAGTGTCTTGCTCAAGGACACAAGTGTCACGGCCGGGATTCAAACCCACATTCTGCTGCTAACACCAGAACTTGAGTCCGGTAAGCTAGACCGCTCGGCCACGACATTTGTGATAGCCATTGTGGTATCAAATGAGCGTTGTACATACACTTTATATGCAAGAATGTTATAGAAATATTAGTGATCTAACGTCATGTGCCCTCATGAACAGCTCATGCACAGTGCGAATAACCATATTATTATTAATAAATTAACATATAGCATGTTATTTGTGTGTATTCTAACCATTTCTTATTACATCTTATTTTCTATAGACAATACACCACCTGTGTTGGAGAACTGCATTGGTAACACCACTCTGATCTCAACTGAACTGAGTGTGAACTTGACTTTACCTAATGCCACAGACAATGCATGTCCAGTGACATACAATGTAACATATGTAGAAGTTGATGTAGTAAGCTCATGCAACATCACTTTTACTATATACTGGCAGAATGGCGATGTAGACATACAGGTATTTCATATTGGACACTACACACTTAACATCACAGTGACGGATCTAGCTGGGAATAGTGCTTCATGTGAATCCGACTTATGGGTCAACGGTGAGTATCTAGGGACAGACAAATGAAACTGGATTTGCTGTCAACATACATTGCTATTCTAATAGTGGTATTGTCATTACCCTGACCTGTACTGTTGGAAACAAATGGCTTATTACTGTGGACGTTGATTTCAGTGTTTGTTGCCTATTCACTCTGTTCACATCGTAGCCCTCTAATGGTAAAATTGCATCCAGTGTCTTCATGATAACCACTTTGGAGTCACGTGAGCAGTTGATCTGTGCTGATTTTATGGAATTACTCGCCAGTGATCGCTTGAGGTATTCTTGAGATAGGCACATCCCCTGTAAAATACGCTAAATGCACTATTGCTGCTCTTCAGTGATCTAATGACATGTGACCTCAACAGCTCATGCACAGTGCGAATAACCATATTAATAATAATTTAACATATAGCATGTTATTTGTGTTTATTCTAACCATTTCTTATTACATCTTATTTTCTATAGACAATACACCACCTGTGTTGGAGAACTGCATTGGTAATACCACTCTGAACTCAACTGAACTGAGCGTGAACTTGACTTTACCTAATGCCACAGACAATGCATGTCCAGTGACATACAATGTAACATATGTAGAAGTTGATGTAGAAAGCTTGTGTAACATCACTTTTACTATTTGCTGGCAGAATGGCGATGTAGATATCTGTATACAGGTATTTCATATTGGGCACTACAAATTTACCATCACAGTGACAGATCTAGCTGGGAATAGTGCTACATGTGAATCTGACATTTGGATCATTGGTGAGTATCTAAAGAAAGATAAATGTAATTGAATTTGCTGTCAATATACAATTTTACTTTTATTGGTACATGCAATTTTACTCATATTGGTATTGTCAATACTCTGACCTGTACTCCACACACTATTGGAAACAAATGGCTTATTACTGTGAATATTGATTTCAGTGATTGTTGCCTCAAGCCTCCTTATACCTGTGCCTGTACCAGCTCTGGTTCTTTGGGACCACATGATGCCATCGATGACAACATCACTTTCCTGATTTTGAGATGGGGGAAGAAATGGGAATGTTGCTGGTAGTATTTTTGGTGTTCTCCCAAACTGTGAAAGTAGATATGGGGTATTTCTTTGTGCTTGGATTACGGACATCCTAATTTATTATTTTTTCACGTGGGTATCCTATTGCTCATATATGCTAAATGGAATCAACAATTGAGACTACCAATAGTATATAGGGGTTTTCAAACATCAGAGAACCTTTCATTATTCCCCCTGTTTTTTTGCAGTATGAAACGGAACAATATTATTCCATATAAAGATACAGATATTAGCACTATATCAGTATCACATAAACATACATTTAGATTTTGTGTATTGAGTACACAACAGAGATATTGAATGTTTTGTTGATGATGTCATTAACACTATTGTATTTCTGCTGTTGAGTTGATAACATTTGTGGAATTTGAACTAAAGGCACCAATCTAAATTTTTTACCACTAGCATATTCTTGCAAAAAATACAAATAAAAAAAATACACATCTGAAATATTGATTAATTTTCACATGCCTTGACTTATTTGTGAATTTGTTAAAATTTACTTACTGAGGATTCTTTTCTTTACATTTTGAACAGATAATGGTCCTCCAAATATATCTTGTCCAGCCGACATTGCTGTCAATGTGAGCATGGGTATGAATGGAAGTACAGTAGACTGGATGGTGAATGCCACTGACATTGTTGATTGTGACGTCAATACCACTTGCTGGATTAGATGTGATAATGAAACTGTAGAAGTGAATTCAGGGGACTTTTTTGAAGTTGGTGACACACTGGTGACATGTAATGCATCTGATTCTGCAGGCAACACTGCAATGTGTGGCTTCAATGTCACTCTCATAGGTAAGTGTGTAAGGGTATGACTAGTATTTTTAGTTGTATAAACCTTTATGAAGTCTTTGAAATGTTTTTACACAAACATACGTCATCATTTATGTGAGGATTAGCCATAGTTCCAAAGTGTACTGTTATTCCATTTTTTGTGTAAAATATTCTATTTCAAGGCACCATTCCACTGGCATAAATCAGAATCTTGCAGCTACAGTACAGCAACAACATCAGCAACAACAACACAAAAACAAAACAACAACAAATAATAAAAATAAAAAACTTACCAACAGTAACAATAAATGCCTCCTCAAATAAAACGATTTTCGATGAATTTAAAACTCATAAGCACATTTATGAAAAACATTGCACAACAGCCAAGATTTTTTTTTATTTCTAAGAAAGGATGAAAAGTAGGAACGAAACTTGACGAGGAATAATGGTCTTACACTATACACTAAAATGCAAAACGTCTGGATGAAAGTGTCAATAACGGTTTTCATGAAACCTTTTATGAAATACCTTGAAATTCTCATCAACTATGAATTCATTTAACGCCGGATCTCTCACCGACTTGCAAAGTCCTTTTCTATGTCTGCGATATTGACATCTTGTAGCATCTGCTGATGAACATGGCACATAGCGATGTGGTTCAGCCAGACTTGACTTACTGTGCTTCTAAGCCAAGTCTTCAAGCGCCTCAGTGCGGAAAAACTTCTCTCACATGTGCAAGATATTATCGGGCAGACAAGTAGAAGCTTCACAAGTCCAAATAGTTGCAGAAACAGGCTACGGACCTCTTTAGCCATGTTACGATATGCTTTGTGTCGTGAAGTGAATATGCTGCTGTAGTGTGTTAAACATGTCAAGTTGAATTTTGAGGGCAGAGTAGTTCAGCTCTGGGTACTGTTTAACAACCTCGTTGTTCACCTCCCAGACGTGATCATCACCTCTAGCTCTTGATATTGTGATAGGCCAGACTTTGTATTGTTCAACCTATCATGTAGGTGACTCTCCGCAACATCGATAAATTTGAAGTATTGATCCCGGTAATGCTCCTCTGCGGTTGCTGGTTGGTAGTGTTGTGCTTGCCCCGTGTTACCGCTTTGGTGGCTTGCTCTGGTGTGGCAGCATAAGTTCAGCTTTGGTGACAACTTTTTGAAACACTTCTTGAAATGATCATCTGATTGCCAGGTCTGCAACTGGTCAACAGTGACTGTTACAGTGGACATCATTCCTAAATCCAACAAATTATATATTAAAATGATTAAAATTAGTTAATTATGCATTATAGAGACATTATAAGGACAGCACGACAAGCAAAGTGGAGATGGGCACGTTGGCTAAAGGAAAAATAACAATAGATGGAGAAAGACACTAAGAATTGGCGACCAAGAACAGGAAAAGTAAAAGAGGTAATGACGACATCAGGAACATGATGGACAGGAACAGAAAGAAATAGAGATGAACGGCATTTGGACGAGAAGGACGAAATCCTACTCTGAATGATGATAATGAAGATTATGATGTTACTTCATAGGAACTGAGCATTGGCAATTTGATGTGACAAAAGCCAGTCTTACCTGAGATATTGACAGACGTAGCCTGCAGTGTACTGTTCAGCTGTTCCAAGAGTGCGATGGGTTTCACTGCCACCATAAAACCAAGAAGAGTCTCCCCCTTATAACCTGTCCTGCAATTTCCTTAAGTGTGGTCAGAACAATTGGGTAGTTGTCAATCACGGACTGTATGGCAGGTAAGTGACAAAGCCAGCATGTTGGACGCATCAGTCTGATGGTACATGGACATGGGTTGTCATTACTTGCTTCAGATGCAATATTCTTAAATAGAACCTGGGTTGGTAAAAAGAAAGAGTGAAGTCGATTTACACATTTTCAACCGAAGATTATTGGAAAGCGTTATTTAAGACTTGAGGGATTTTTTGATTGTCTTTGTGATTCGTGTGAAGTAATAATTTAAACATACCTTAGACTTTCAGGATCTGTTGAAGATGACGCCCAAATCATGCATCCATTGAATTGCATCATGAACCAGAGGACATTCCGCCACACACTGCTAAACAACAAGGTTGGACATATGTGCCCAACAGTGGAAGCAATGCTGGCGTTCTCTTATTTTGGCTTGTCAACCATTGTATGGGCCACTCATATTGGCAGCACTGTCATGTCTGGCCTCTTAGATGTGAGATGGGAAGCTAAAATGATTAACTTTTCTCCAAGCAAGGTTTTTTGTAAAACTGTGATTACTTTTCTTGTTCCTTTTCAGATGAACAATAGTATATAGGACTTTAAACATTGGCCAACCTTTCATTTTTCTCCACCTCTTTTGCAGTATCAAATAGAACAATCTCACCTATGTGGAGATAATAATCTCATCGAAAGAAGTCCAAATAATATTTTGAATCTTGTATCTATAAATTAGGCACAGTTCTTGAGCTTTTACCTGTAGCGTGTTCTTCCATATAAACATACAGATATTAATTAGCACAATCAGAATCACATAAACATACTTTTAGATTGTCCATTGAGTACACAACAGAAATATTGAATGATTTGCAATCTTTATTTTGTTGATGATGTCATTAACACCATTGTATTTCTGCTGTTCAGTTGATAAAGTTTGTGTAATTTGTACTAGAGGCACCAATCTTAAGAATTTACCAATAACATATTCTTGATAAGACACAGATAAAAAATACATGTCAGAGATATTGAATAATTTTCAATTTTTTTCGGTTGTGAATATAATAAAACAGGTACATGTTATCCTAAACAAGTTTTAATTCTTTTTCCCAATACAGACAATGAACCTCCATCTGTCATTTGTCCAAACACTGTTGCTAACTTGACTGTGGACACTGGAATGGCAGGTGCTATTGTTACATGGTCACCATCACCAACTGCCAATGATGCTGTTGATGGTGTCATTAATCTTACCACCATTGTATGTGAGGACAGTCTAGGCAATGTTGTGATGTCAGGTGACTTATATCCAGTAAACTTAACAACAGTGACATGCAGAGCTAATGATACTGCGCTCAATGAAGGATCATGTGAATTTAACATCACAGTTGTCGGTATGTATATTTTGATTAAACGGTCCATTTTGTGACTATTTAGGTTTTTTTGTAATGTAAGTTTAATGTTTTCCTCTTTTGCCTAATGCAGACAATGAACCTCCAACTGTCATGTGTCCAAACACTGTTGCTTCCATGACTGTGGACCCTGGAATGGCATATGCTAATGTCACATGGTCACCATCACCAACGGCCAATGATACTGTTGATGGAGTCATTAATCCTACCACCATTGTATGTGAGGACAGTCTAGGCAATGTTGTGATGTCAGGTGACTTATATCCAGTAAACTTAACAACAGTGACCTGCAAAGCTAGTGATACTGCACTTAACGAAGGATCATGTAAATTTAACATCACAGTTGTCGGTATGTATTTTTGAAAATTGGTGAGTCCTTTCTGCTGTTGATTTTGATTTCCTTCATAAAGGTTATGACCATTTTTCTTTGCAAAAATTGTATTGCACAGAAAAGACAATCACACTCCCCCTTTCAGCCTTCAGCCTTCATCCTTCAGCCTTCAGCCTTCAGCCTTCAGCCTTCAGCCTTCATCCTTCAGCCTTCATCCTTCGTCCTTCAGCCTTCATCCTTCATCCTTCAGCCTTCATCCTTCAGCCTTCATCCTTCATCCTTCATCCTTCAGCCTTCATCCTTCAGCCTTCATCCTTCATCCTTCAGCCTTCATCCTTCATCCTTCATCCTTCATCCTTCAGCCTTCGTCCTTCGTCCTTCAGCCTTCATCCTTCATCCTTCAGCCTTCAGCCTTCAGCCTTCATCCTTCAGCCTTCATCCTTCATCCTTCAGCCTTCAGCCTTCATCCTTCATCCTTCATCCTTCAGTCTTCATCCTTCATCCTTCAGCCTTCAGCCTTCATCCTTCAGCCTTCAGCCTTCATCCTTCAGTCTTCAGCCTTCAGCCTTCAGCCTTCTTGCCTGACAATTATAAGAGTCAATATATAGAAAAACCAATCTGTGAAAGTTTCAGCTTGTTTAATTGTGTCGTTACTGACTAAATAGTGAAAATTAATTCATATTGTTTGTATTCATTGCAGCATGGAATTTCTGTCTTTCACTAATTTCACTTAAATGATAGCACCTGAGTTCTCTAAGCAAGTTTTATGTAAAATTGTTATTCTTTTTCTTTTTGAGATTTCCAATAGAATATAGGGTTTTAAACATTGGAGAACCTTTGATTATTTCCCCTCTGTTTTTGCAGACGTTAATTACCGCCATCAGTATCACATAAACATACTTTTAGATTCTGTCCATTGAGTATACAACAGAAATATTGAATGATTTTCAATATTTGTTTTGTTGATGATGTCATTACCACCATTGTATTTCCACTGTTGAGTTGATGAAATTTGTGTAATTTATACTAAATGCTCCAATCTTAATTTTTTACCACTATCATATTCTTTTGTAAGATACAGTTAAAACGAAATATTGAGTAATTTTCACATTTTCTTTTGTTGTGAATATCATAAAAACAGTTAAATGTTATCTTAATGCAGACAATGTTATCCTAATGCAGACAATGAACCTTCAAATGTCATTTTTCCAAATACTGTTGCTAACAGTGAGATCCAGTCCAAACTCGAGTGTCACTAAAGCCCTTTTCACACGAGCACCGATAACAAAGGTCCCAGTTGTCTGTCGCCTCGGCCATTTGCGATTTTTTAACAAAATTTCACACGTCTTCCACTCACGCCAAAACTAACATCCCTCGTTTTCCATGGAGGGTCAAAGGTCATGATTGTGCAATCCAATATTTCACTGGTACCGCGCGCAGAGCTTATTCACTGAACACTTTTGTCTACGTTACCAGTTATTTTTCCGCAAAGATATACCCGTTGTGCGAAGTCAAATGTTACTTTCTCCCGATTTTGTTTTCATTACCTTCCCATTTCCTGACAATTTTATTCTCGTTTTGTTATGGATATCGAATCAAGTATACTTGCAACAATTCCGACGGATTCACTGAGCCAGATTTCTAACGTAAGGCCATCCAACAAGAAAAATAAACGTGTCCGGGCCAAGAAAGTCTCTTTGAGTTACGATGAAACCGTTTCATTCACTGATCAACGTGATTGGGACCGGGACATACAAGTTGTTTACCAACAAACATCCGGGATTTATTGCAAGCTGATTTAGTGACGCCTTCTGCGCATGTGAAATGACACCGCCAAAGCAAGGGTCCCCTGTTTAGGCGCACGAAGTGTTTCACATGTCCTACCGTGGCGATTTTAACATTGATGTGATTTTTTGGAGGAGGTCTCGATCTCTGTTATAAATAACGAGGGTCCGTGGTAATTATTTAACAAGGACAGCTTTCACACGATTTGCTATTTTTTAACATGGATGCGATTTTTAGTCAAGGTCCTTTGTTAAAACAGTCTCGTGTGAAAGGGCCTTTACATTACTACTAAACAGGGATTGCATGGGTGAATGCACAGCTTATGTAAATTTACACATTGTGTAAATAGCAATGGAGATTTTCTGAATCGGTGATAGTTTTTGCTGGGTTTTAAGCAGTTTTTGCCAAGATTCTACCGGGACAATTTTAAACAGATTTTGGACATCATAAGATGTTAGCATGAGTGATTGAAACTGTTGCCTACATGAGGCAATGTTTTGTTTTGTTGTTTTTGTCATTGAGGTGTTATCAACTCTTTTTTTTGATAGTTGTCAGAGTATATAGGAAAACTTAACATGACTTAAATTTTTTCTTATATTTATGCAGACATTGAAGTTCCAATGGTGTACTGTCCAAACAACGTCCCTATGAAGTATGTGGATGCTGGAATGGCAGATGCTGGTGTCATATGGTCACCATTACCAACGGCCAATGATACTGTTGATGGAGTCATCACTACCATTGTATGTGACGCTGGTGCAGGCAATGTCGTGATGTCAGGTGACAGATTTCCAGTTAGCACAACAACAGTGACATGCAGAGCTAATGATTCTGTTCCACTTGAGGGATCATGCCAATTTAACATCACAGTTCTCGGTAGGTGTTTCCATTCTGAATCTAAACAAAAAAATTTTTTTCTCTTTTTGTTTTAGTTTGCCAATTTTTGTAAAGCCATTTTGTTAAAGTGTTGGATTCAGTGGTTATTTTGAGCATGATCCTAATTTTCTGTACCAATAGGGCCATAGCTAAAGGGGTATGTGGGGGGTGTGACACCCCCATGTCTATTTTCAAGCTTCAATCTGCCAATAAACCACCAAATTAAGCCGTCAAAGTAGGCTTTTAATGTTTGTGCCAGAGGGGATTAAATTTTTGGAGTAAATTTAGAATGCTTACTCCCCCACCCCCTCCACCGCTGTTTGGTGATATTTTTGGGGATATACAGTGAATGATTTTTCCCAATGTGAATGATTGCAAAATGCGACGGAATTTGGATAATCTGCGACGGAATTTCAAACAATACATCGCAGATTTGAAATTGAAATTGCGACAGATATTTTTTACTATTGTGGTTTAATAATAAACATTTTTGAAATTATATTCACAAACCTTTCTTGAAATAACATTTGCATGTATATTTCCGGTGTTGATGCAACAGTGAACGCGTGCATTGGTTTTACCTATGTGATGCCATATATGCAAATTTATTTTCCAGCAATCCATAAGGATTTTATCTGCAATGCCCAAAATTCTATGTGTATACAGTATATTTTTTTTTTAGCTTTGCACATGTTTATTTTTTCTTCTCCAGAGTTTGGGGGTTGGAGCAATTTGAGCAATTGAGCCACCCCCTATACACAATAGTACTGTGTTCCGTTCACACGTGTGCTTTCACACGACCACTACGGCTGTATTCAAAGGAACTCTAGAACAAAATGAGCATTCATTTGTTTATGTGGTGGTGAGGTTTAGAATAATTTTGGCACACAATATTATCGCACTTTCAATCACGGTGAGGTACTCATTTTCCCGAAAATTTTTTAATAATCAAAATCTAGCTTGATCATGCCACAAAGAAATGTTACGCTCGGCAAATTCACTTTGAAAAGCACCCAAACATGTTGCAGTCAGTAATTTGTTTTCGTAATATTGCCTGTTTTAGCAATCGATATAACAATGTAAACAAAAAAGAAAATAGACGGAAGACTAACCATTATGAATGACTGCAATTTTGCCAAAATAAGGAAGAAATTGGCCTAGAAGAAATCTCCGGACACTGTAGGATCATTATTTCTGGTAAAATTTGGACATTGTAGGCCTATGCATATGATGAACCAAACGACACTGTAATTTTAAGCATTTAAATTTGCTATACAAAATTCACAGATTGCTATACAAAAAATGCAAATTCTCTTTTTGCATCGCAGTTTTGCTATGCAAAATTTTCGAACGAAATCATTCTCTGATATGTTGTTCATGCCTAACAACAACCCCTCCTTCAAAATCTGTCATGCCTACCACCCCCCCCCCCATAGTTTCTGAATTCACATAAGCTAGTTGGTATATATGCAGTACTTTGTGATGAACAGATCAAAAGCCTTATTTTTTTGTGAATTAACTGTGAATTACTTGGCTTGGTTTCAGACAATGAACCTCCAGTTGTCACTGCTCCAAACAATGTCCCTATGAAGTATGTGGACCCTGGAATGGCAGATGCTGCTGTCACTTGGTCACCATTACCATCAGCCAATGACACTGTTGATGGTGTCATTACCACCATTGTATGTAAGGATGAAGCAGGCAATGTGGTCATGTCAGGTGACAGATATCCAGTCGGCACAACAACAGTAACCTGCAGAGCTAATGATACTGCACTAAATGAAGGATCAGACCAATTCAACATCACAGTTGTTGGTAGGTATTTTATGTTAATTTATCAGTGTGTATCAATTCATAACATTTTTGATTTTATTTAGGTTCAGAGCATAATACAAATATTATTGTGAATTTCTTTTAGAAAGTAAAAGAGTGTTGTTTCATGTGTAATGCAGTAGCCTGCTATTTCGACAGCAGAATCCTTATTGAAAACTAAAAGTGCTTTCAGTATTTGATTTTTTTTTCGGTATTAAGGGTCAGGTTAAAACCAGTATACACTTTCTGTTAAATGTCTGTAAGAAATACGTTATTTCTCATATTTCTACCTTTTCCTATGATTTCCTATAATTGCCAAATGCAGACGGTGTACCTCCAAATGTCACGTGTCCAAGCTCTGACCCTTTATTGTATGTGAGCATTGGAATGACAGATTCAATGGTTACTTGGTCAGTATCAGCCAACGATAATGTTGATGGCACTATTCTTCCTGCTAGCATCATATGTGATGACGGTGCCAGCAATATCCTTATGTCAGGTGCAAATTATCCATTAGGCTTAACAACAGTGACATGCAGAGCTAATGATACTGCACTGAATGAAGGATCATGTGGATTTAACATCACAGTTATGGGTAGGTATTTCTTTATTTATTGAGGATGTATACTACAAATTGTGACCACTGTGAGCATGATATTTCATACCATACATTTGACCCCTCAGTTTTATGAAAATGAATCAGCTTCAACATCCTCTTTGCAGTTACCGTACACTGATCACATTAAAAAATATATACATTTTTTAGCAGTTAGGCATACAAGTTATATAAAAGTGAATACCCACATCCAGCTACATTTTGTAGTTCCAGTTAGTTAGAACACTAACCCTCGGGTCCTGGACAATGAATTTTGCAGTTATGCTTACCAAGGATGTACTCAAGTCTATGATAAAAAACACCTGTATGAAGATGTTTTTGATTTGAAGCACTGTATACTCAGGGCTTTCTGAGTGTCTGTGAAAAAACTCCACAGTGACTCGGGTGGGATTCGGGCAAAATCATATTTCATCAATCTATGAAAATGTTTTTTTTTTTTTATCAGTGTGTCCATTGAGTTGTATGAATGGAGGGGCACTGGACTTGACCATCTGTAATTGTAACTGTACACAAGGCTGGACTGGAGACAACTGCACAGGTAAGACATCGTTATAACATTTCAAAAAGGAAATTTGCTTTGTTTACATTGTTTTATTAACAATTTCTTTTTTAACATTTTTGTACACTTTTTAACCAAACTGAAAATTTCAGCTTATTTCAATGTCTTTAATGAGAAAATATTTGCCAAAAATGTTATTGATTGTACTAAAATGATAGCTCCTCAGATAGAAATATTTTTTTATACTATCATCACCTTTACATCAAGTTAAAGTTGCACGTAAATCTGTGATCATTTATGTTTGTTATGAATACCAAAAGTGTATAGAGGGGCTTAAGCGCTATATTAATGTGATATGTTATTATTATATGAACCAATTAACAATTAAATGAAAATGATTTTGTAGTTTTGTTCTTTTCAAGATTGTCCATTGAATAGTACTAGCTGCTTGTTTGGAGGAACTTTTGATCCAGTGAGTTGTGGGTGTATATGCCCTCCAGGTCTTACAAGCTTAACATGTGAAGGTGAGAACTCTACAATTATTTCCTAGAAATCATTGGCAGATCAGGGAAGGGGGTGGAGGGGGGCCCCCCCTCCTCCCTGCTTATGCCCCTAAAGCGAATTTGGAGACGTTTAATTTGAGGGAAATTTGGTCTTGAAAAAAATTTTAAGCAAATTTGTAGATAGTAACATTTCGGACACAACACAGCTACAGTGTAATGCTTCTTTAATAGTAGGTCCGAACAAATAGTGATTAATGGCTGCAATGTGAATTCATAAAATGGGAGCCATGGGTTATGTTCAGTATTGTCAAAACATACTGTAAAAGAGATTCTCTCCCATACAAATCCACAAAAATATGAGTTGATGGGCCATGTGGCCACCTGCTCCATGCACATCGTATATGAGTCGATGGTCATGTGGCCACCTGCTCCGTGCACATCGTATATGAGTTGATGGTCATGTGGCCACCTGCTCCGTCCACATCGTATGTGAGTTCTTGGGCCATGTGGCCACCTGCTCCGTGCACATCGTATATGAGTTCTCGGGCCATGTGGCCACCTGCTCCGTGCACATCGTATATGAGTTCTCGGGCCATCTGCTCCGTGCACATCGTTGAGTTCTTGGGCCATGTGGCCACCTGCTCCGTGCACATCGTATATGAGTTCTCGGGCCATGTTTCCACCTCCTCCGTGCACATCGTATATGACTTCTTTGCACATCTTATATGAGTTCTTGGGCCATGTGGCCACCTGCTCCATGTGTAGAGAGCATGGAATTCAGGCCCCCTTTTTATTTTGCATGGAATTCAGGCCCCCCTTTTTAATTTTAGACCACCCCACTTTATTTGGTATAAACCCTACCTCATCTTGTATACACCTCTTAAGATAAATGGAACCTTCCGCATACTAATGAGTAGTTGCCACATCAGCAAGGACCCTTTTGTATAGAAGAAGTTGGTTCATTGTTCTACCATGGAAGTTCTCTTGGAGCTCTCTATCTTCATCAAGGAAACCCTGAAGGGAACTGGCGGAGCAGACACAACTGTTGAACCAGGGGCTGGAGGGACCAGTTCAGCTGGGGGAAAGGGCACCAGCACTGCACAACCGACCCTTGACCCAAAAATGTCAAGTCTCCTTCGGAGAGAATTCAAGATCACAGGCCAAATTGGAGATCCGGGGCAAAAGGATCGTCTCACCTTTACGAGCTTGGCCCACCAGATCGAGGCTGGGATCGAGAAGGGGTACCCAGACTGGGATATTGTTCAAGGTGTCATCAGAGCAATAGTCCCAGGATCACCCCTTCGTAGTTACTTGGAAGGGAGAAGAAAAATCCCCCTTCCCAGTCTCCGTCGAATTGTGCGATCACACTTCCAAGAGAGAGACGCGACTGATCTATTTAAACAGCTCTCCCAACTGGCACAGGACAGTAAGGAGTCTCCGCAAGCGTTCCTCCTCCGGGCGTTTGACATTCGGCAGAAGGTGTTGTTCGCCAGCCAAGAAGCTCTGGAAACTCAAGTTGTGCTATGAGCCAAAGTTGGTGCGTGAGATGTTCCGTCACAGTATTCTCACTGGCTTGGAGTGATGCCATAAAACCGAGCTTCGCCCCCTTGATGACCCTGAGACTTCAGGCGAGACCCTGTTTGAAAAACTCAATGTCTATGCCAGTCTCGTCTGGCGAGGCCGAAGAGGAAGTTGAAGCCGAGTTGTGTCAGCGAAGTCACGTGCGAGACACAAAAGCAGAAAGAAACCGAAGCAGGGAGATCTGATAGCAGAAATTGCTGCCCTCCGAGCTGGTGTTGCTGAGTTGGCCCCACTTAGGGTCAAGTGGCCGCCCTCCAGCAACAATTACAGAATAACTATAGTTATCCTCGTCAAGAAGAGCGGCGTCCTCCAAGTCAACGTCGTGGCTGTGAGAAAGTGTCATCTTGCAGGCAATGGTGAAACTTGCAATCATTGCTATCAATGCGGGTCCTCAGAACACTTAGCGTGGATGCAGAAAGAAAGGAGAAGGCCCAGAAATCAGGGAAGCGACAAAGGGTTGCCCCCACGGGACAGGGAGTAACCTTAAACCACAGATCGTCCCATCCACCAAGTCAACATAACCAATCACATACTACAAAACCCCGAGCGCCTCCATCTGCCAGGTGACCACCACACAAACCAAGTCACCAACCTGGTTGGAAAGAAGTGCACCATTAGCTGCTTCATCAACAATGCCCCTCGACAGTTCTTTGGGACACAGGTGCCCAAGTGTCTATCTTCAATATGTCATGGGTGAACAACAATCTAGCAGAAACCCCTATCAGCCCCATCTCCGAACTCCTTGACTGTGCTGACGAATTAGACCTGAGAGCCGCCAATGGAACACCAATCCCATTCTCGGGATGGGTAGAAGCCAGCAGCTCTGCCTCACAGCGACAGGGTTCAATCTCCATCCAGTTCCCTGCCTTGGTGACCTCAGAGACCTTGCAGTACCCCATCATTGGTTACAATGTCATTGAACAAGTGGTGAAGGGCACGGGAAAGGATGCCAGTGGCGTCCTATTGAGTGCAATGACAGACCTCTGACGTGACAAGGCCGAGGCAGCTAGTCAACTTGGTACAGACCCCAGAACCGGATATCTTGGGTGCAGTGAGAACTGGAAAACAGAACATAGTCATTCCTAAGCAAAGTCAGGTTGGAGTGAGGTGCTTAGTTCCACGCGGGTCAGTGTGACAACAAAGTTACAGCATTGTTTGAGCCAGATGTAGAACAACAGTGGCGGAGGGTCTTCTTATCGAAGAGTCTGTTGTCAATGTAGCCCCAGGTTCTTCTTGCCCCATTATCATCCGGGCAGTTAATCCAACAGACCATGACATCACCTTGCCGCATGAAGTCATCTTGGGCAGATTCAAGTCATTCACTCGGTATGCTCCATAGACCTTTCCACATTCTTGGAGTGGAAAGAAAAGCGAAGTCACAACAGGACGTCAGCTCAGTTCAAGCCCTGCACCAACAACCGACAGGTGGATACCCCTATTGACCTTAGCCACCTATCACCCTCACAGAGGACAGCAGTTGGGAAAATACTTCAGGAGCAATCAGCAGCCTTTGCCAAGGATGAGTCAGATCTAGGTTGCATCAAAAGTCTACAGATGAAGATTAAGCTCCATGATGATGAACCAGTTCGTAGGACCTACATGTCCATCCCTCGACCAATGTACCAGGAAGTTCGCACCTATCTATCCGACCTCATCACCATTGGGTGGATAACAAAGTCGTCTTCATCATACTCCTCGCCAGTGGTCTGTGTCAGGAAGAAGGCGGCTCCCTCGACTGTGTTGACTACCGTGGCCTCAACAGAAAGACAGTCCCAGATCGTCAACCTATTCCCGTATCAAGGATGTGCTGGATGGCTTAGGTGGTAACAGATGGTTTTCGACACTGGATCAAGGAAGGCTTACCACCAAGGCTTCATGTCTGAGGAGAGTCGACCTCTAACAGCCTTTATCACGCCTTGGGGACTCTCACGAATGGGTTCGCATTCCATTCGGTCTTACCAACGCTCGGCTGTCTTCCAGAGATACATGGAAACCTGTCTTGATGGTATAGAGCGGTGACACCGCTCTCGCCTACCTTGACGATGTGTTGGTCTTGGGTAAAGATTTCCAGAGCCATTTAGACAACCTCCGGACAGTTTGAGTCGAATGAAAGACCATGGGATCAAACTCAGACCGAGTAAGTGTGACCTCTTCCGCAGCGGCATGCTGCTACCTTGGTGCGACTGGTATCTGCTGAAGGTCACCGCTTGGACCCAGCTGATATTGCCGCAGTGAAGTCTCTCGGTGAAAAGACACCGGCAACTATAGGAGATGTGAGGAAGTTGCTGGGTATCCTGGGGTATTACCGTAGCTACATCAAGGATTTCTCCGCCATTGCAAAGCCATTGTATGCTCTTCTGAAACCAGATCAACAGGTACAGCCTACCAAAACTCAGACAAAAGCCAAGACCATTGCGAAAGCTGGACACCTACATTCCAAGCAGAAGATAGAATGGATGACCCATCATCAGACCATACTAGAGAAGCTCCTAGGATTCCTTATCTCTCCTCCGATCATGGCATTCCCAGACTACAACGAGTCCTTCATCCTTCATACGGATGCCTCTCAGGATGGGCTGGGAGCAGTGTTGTATCAGAGACAGCAAGGAAAGATGAGAGTGATAGCCTATGGATCCCGTACACTGAGCCCAGCAGAGCAGAACTACCACTACCATTTCGGCAAGCTCGAGTTCCTGGCACTTAAATGGGCGATTACAGAGAAGTTCGAGACTACCTGTTCTACTCTTCTCCATTTACGGTCTACACTGATAACAACCCGTTGACCTCGTGTTATCTTCAAGCGGCGTCTGAATGCAACAGGTCACCGATGGTCGCCTTGAACTCTCAGATTTCCACTTTGTTATCAAATATCGACCGGCAAAACCAATGCAGACGCTGACACACTATCCGGATGCCCCTGGACATAGAGCACTACATCAGAGAGTGTACAAGAGAAGTCTCCAAGAGGCGAAATGGCGCCACCATTGAGGCAATAGAAGCTCAACAAGGCGGTAGAGTGATGTGGGCTGCTGCAGATTTTGCACAACCAGAGCCTCCAGCAGCACATACGCATTCCCGAGCCAGATTTTCACTAAAGGAGACATACAGAAGGCCCAGGATGAGGACCTTAGCATAGCCAGAGTGCTTAGCTACTATCAGAAGGGTCACCGACCAACCAAGAACGAGATGGCTCGAGAACACCCTGATACCGTGGCACTGCTTGGGAATGGAAATACCTGATCTTAGATGAGGACATCCTCTACAGAAAAAGGTTCCGCTCCCAAATGATAACTCCTCTGAAGTTAAGACCAACAGTTTGCGGAACTCCCACAATAACATGGGTCACATGGGTGCTGAAAGAGTACTTCAACTCATCAGAGACAGGTTCTACTGGCCCCACATGCAGCGTGATGTGGAACACTACTGTTCAAGGTCTGCAGGTGTCTAAGAGACAAGCCAACCCGGCACACCAGGGAACCATTGGGTACCATCACCACGACTGCCCCTTTGAGGTAATCTCCATCGACTTCCTACATCTGGAGCGTAGCAAGGTGGCTTTGAGTACATATTGGTGCTAGTGGACAACTTCACACGATTCGCCCAGGCATATGCTACCAAGACAAATCGGGAAAGACTGTTGCGGATAAGATTTTAATGACTTCATCCTGTAGCTTTGGCTACCCTCACCGAATCCACCATGATCAGGGAGGAGGTTCGAGAACAAGCTTTCAAGAGGCTGCAACAGCTGTCGGTATCACAGGCTCTAGGGCCCATATCATCCCCAAGGAAATGGGCAATGAGAGGTTGAACAGAACCATCCTGGGAATGCTGCGGACCCTCACTACTGAACAGAAGTCAAACTGGAAGGATTCACTCCAGAAAGTAATTCATGCCTATAACTGCACCAGTAATTCTGCTACAGGCTTCTCACCATTCTTCTTGCTGTATGGGAGGTCTCCCCGCCTGCCGATTGATGTCGCCTTTGGGTTGAACCCTAAGGTGGGTCCAGCAGCTGAAGATCACAATCAATTTGTGACCCGTTGGAAGGCACAAATGAAGGAAGCATATTCACTGGCGGCACGTCAGGCAGCCAAGTCCACCGGACGCAGTAAAAGGCATCATGATCTAAAGGCCCACAGTTCTGTTCTTCATCCTGGAGACCGAGTACTTGTTCGCAATCTTGGACGTCACCCAGGACCAGGTAAACTAGCTCCTACTGGGAGGACAAGGTGGCCACATTGTACACCAGAGAAAGGAGAGAACTCCCCAGTCTATGAGGTAAAGGTTGAACATGGCAGCCAGGCATCGTGTCATCACACGCAATCTCCTACTACCATGCGACAGTTTGCAACCTGAACTGGTCTCCGATCCCGACCATCAACAACTACGGCGTCACAAGAAGGCCCCCCAGCGACGACAAGTAGGACCTACCCAGCAATTGGATGGGAGTGACAACAGTTCGGATGACGAGCCATACTTTGTAGTAAGCACCCCTACTGATCAGACAGAGTGGACCGAAGTCAGCCAGCGACTGAACCCCACAGCTACCCCATTCCAGCAGACTTCATCCGAGGCAGAGGTGCTAATGGACTCAGCCAATGAAGCTGTGGATGTAGACCCTGAGCCCCCTTGCCCTGCTGAACCTGAGGCTGTTGAAGCAGTACCTGGCGTACCAGGCACTGATGAAGCTGATGACCAGTGCAGGAACCACTGGAGACAGCGCCAGAAGCCGGGGGACGACCAGCGAGTCGGCATCCCCACGGATATTTGAATCGACAATCTGGGTGAACCTTCTGTACACAGCATGGATCCTCGGTGAATGTTCTCCAGGCGACTTCAGCTCCATTTCAGCCGATGCAGGTACCAATCCAATTCCCTGCTGTGCCGCCGTGGATGAACCCATACATGCATCAAAGTGCCACCATGATGAACCCCGGTTGGATGTGGAACCCTGCCCAGTACACGCATGGCCTGCTCCTAGAGTAGTTTAACTCTGCTGAGGATACACAGTTGAGAAGATGTGCTGAATTGATTTATAAGACATGTGCCTGCACCGTTATGAGATTTGAGCCAGCAATGGCGTTAAACACTGCAGTGTACTTGGGCCAGACATCGTCACCCATCGGCAAGTGAAGTGAGCACAGCACCACGGAGGCGATGATGTGGCGTATATGGTCCAAGGATTTAGGAATTGCTGGGCTTATCATCCACGGTTCTACTGACTACCAGTTCTGTCCATTCCACCAGTGATCCGTGATCCAGAGATGAGGAAGATGGAAGTCATGACTCCATTAACCTTCACCTCTACCAGGTTGTCTAGCGAGGAGGAACTACCTAGCAACTGCAGAGTCATGTGCTCTAGGAATGGACACGCTATGAACTGTTCCACGGATGATTTTGTTTTGAACTACTGTTTAGTTTGATTTTGCACAGTAAATGTTAGGGGCAACATTTATTTTGCAGGGGAGAGTGTAGAGCATGGAATTCAGGCCCTTTTTATTTTGCATAGATTCAGGCCCCTTTTTTAATTTTAGACCAATTCCCCACTTTATTTGGTATAAACCCTACCTCATCTTGTATACCTCTTAAGATAAATGGAACCTTCCGCATACTAATGAGTAGTTGCCACATCAGCAAGGACCCTTTTGTATGAAGAAGTTGGTTCATTGTTCTACCAGCAATGACCCTTGCAACACAATAAAGTGTTTCTTCGAAAGTTATACAAATCTGATTGCAACTACTTATTATTTATTTCAGTATGTTGGTTTTATTTCTTTCCATTATTGCTAGCTTACATGTGTATATGTTTATAACTTTGCCATTCTGCTGTTTTTCTTGATATTTTAAAGACTTTTAGTAAAGGAAATAGTTTTAGCTTTTCAAGAAGAGTACAGTTGTATTTAAGAGTTTTCTTCAAAAATCTATTGATCTGAGGTATGTTTCCAGATTTCAGTATTGTGAGAATGATTTTGGTATTTCTCTACAACTTTGTATACTTTCATTTAGTTAGATATAATTTTAGATGTTTTCTGTACAGCTCCTGTACTAGGAATGCTTGTGTACAGAACAAGTTATGCTATATTAATAATAACCAGTACATGTACACTCAGTGGGAGGTCAACCCATACTTAGTGTGTGCAGTGTAAGGCCCACTAGACATTGTTTATTGGCCATTAGGGATTATGTCCAGTGGTGGTTCTTAGAAGTCACTGAGTAGATATGTAAGTTAGCTAACCTTGGGGTCAGGCTGCTCCAGCTGGCCAAGTGGTTGCCATAGTGATAAGACTTGTGACCAGAGTGATTCTTAGACTTGTTATTGATAGCTGGACTAACCTGATATGTTTGTTTACGTTTTGGCCACACCGATTCTTTATGTTGTTTCCAGCGGTTAGATTGCCTGATCGATACATACGTTTGGATTACCAAATGTGCCTTGCACATAGTGACAAGTTATCCTTTCTATCAATGTGTTTTATTGTTCTATTAATGTGTTTTATTGTTCTATTATTGCAACACAATAAAGTGTTTCTTCGAAAGTTATACAAATCTGATTGCAACTACTTATTATTTATTTACAGAGAGTCATTGACTGATTTACTAAATGTGCCTCGTGTAGATATTCATTCTTGATTATCGTGCGGGCGCTACACATGCACATCGTAGCATTTTATACACAATTTGTATGTAACACCAGATTATACTTCTGGAAGCGAATGATATCTGGAGAAATTTCATGCATACGCACCTCAAATGCAAAATTTGTCAAAGTGACGTACTATCATTGCCCTATCAGTCTAAAAACATGCACCTTCATTAGGTCATGTGCAGAGTGGATTGCATTAAGAAAATGTAAGTACATGGGCAAACAATATATTGGGATCATTGTCAACCATACTGTCCCAATTGGGATATGCGTTTATCCAACTAATAACGCATGTGTTGTCTTCTGTTTACAGATACTGATCCTCCAGTTGTCACTGCTCCGGACAATGTCCTTATGATGAATGTGGACCCCGGAATGCCAGATGCTGCTGTCCCTTGGTCACCATTGCCATCGGCCATTGATGCTTTTGAAGGGGTCATTTCTGCTGCCAACATAACATGTGAGGACGAAGCAGGCAATGTGGTGATGTCAGGTGACAGGTTTCCAGTCGGCACAACAACAGTGACATGCAGAGCTAATGATACTTCGCTGAATGAAGGATCAAGTCAGTTTAACATCACTGTCATTGGTATGTGTTGTCTTTCTGTTTGATTGAAAGCATCCTCTTCTTACAGTTTTACTTTTGTGAATTTTGATTGAACAATGCACTTTTAAATTGTTCTCTATGCAGACAATGAAGGCCCAGTTGTCAGTACTCCTGACAATGTCTTGATAAATGTGGAACCTGGACTGCCAGATGCTGCTGTTGTTTGGTCACCGTTGCCATCAGCCTTTGATGTTGTTGAAAGAAACATTTCTGCTGCCAGTATTGTATGCCGGGACACTGCAAACAATGTTGTAACATCAGGAAGTAGATTTTCAGTTGGTACAACAACAGTGACATGCACAGCCTCTGATTCTGTACCAAATGTAGGATCAAGCCAATTTAACATTACGGTTGTAGGTTGGTATTTTATTAAATTTTTCTCTGTGGATTTAAAAAAGATGTATCACTCATGTATTTCACTATTTTAACATAATTTTCTTTTCATCAGAATATTGTAATTTAACTTGAGGTAGGGAGCACAAATGCTTTTTACATTTCTCAAAGTAATCCTGAGAAGTATGGTTTTACAGTAAAAGTGTACAAATATGAATTTATGGTCCCATCATAAATTCATTTTGGTGTATTTTTTTTGCTGTTAAACCAGGTTTCTGATGCCTGTTTTGTACTTGTTTTCCTTGAAATTATCAATGTTTCAATGAAAATATAAGAAAAATTGTTATTGCGTAGGATACTTAATGTAGGTAATAGACTTCTTCTAATAATACCAATTAGTTATGCTAATATAGCATTTAAAGGGAAGGTACAACATTGGTATTTACTGTGGGTGT